>JANAVB010037417.1:23153580-23335058 GCA_029216955.1 Iris pallida
ATTATATCTCATTTTATAGTCTCTCTCTCTTGTTGACTTTTTTACAGCGATTCAAGTATAGTTTTCTATAGCTTGCTTTATATGTCCATTCCTGCTATGAACTGTTGATATGTGCTTGTTCCATCCTGACTGGGCATGTTAAAAATTTTACAGGTGATGATGAAGAGTTCTGCCCTACTTATTATGGTATTGTCTTAGATGACACTGGTGACGTGGACCCTCAGGAGAATCCAACAGTCGCTGAGGACTTGCCCATAGTCTAGCTGTGACTTAGTACTTTATTTGTCTTTCTATTTGAGACTTTATGAGTTGTACTAGAGATTTATTCTGGTGGTTTACACCTAAACTTCTATTTATGTTGTGACTTTCTTGTGATTTTCTATTCTATTCTATCTTAGTCACTACTAAAATCTGTCAAATTAGCGACGCCACAAGACGTCGCTAAATCGGGAAAATACGTCGCTAATATCTATTAGCGACGTATTTAGCGACGTTTGCACGTAGTCGCGATTAACCTAGTCGCTAAACATGAAAACGTCGCAATACGTCGCTATTGCGACGATACTTAGCGACGCGAACTCGTCGCTAATTCAGCGACCACCAACGACGGAAAACGTCATCATTTACCGACGTAACCTAGCGACGTTGAGCGACTTGACATGCATCGATGCTGACCTGGCTTGAGAGCCAAATGGCAATATTTTGCGACTTTTTGACGTCGCTAAAGTACCGACATATCGCGACGTTTAGCGACGTTTACTGACGATCAGCGACGATGTTTAGCGACGTTGGGTTACTTACTTAGCGACGTTATTTTCGTCGCCGAACGTCGCTGAACGTCGCTAATATTAAAAAAAATACAGCATTTGCAGCATCCCCTGCAGCATTTGCAGCATCCCCTACACCATTTGTTACAACAACAACGGTGTGTATCACGAACACAATATTAAACAACACAGATACACACAATCACGAACACGTTTGAAACACAATCTCATCAATCAACACAGATATATAAAAATTTGTAACAACAATGTCAAACATAATGGTCCATAACTTAATTGTCAAGTATGGAAACGAATGGCTCAGAACACAACCCAAGATTCATTCTAGCATACATTAGTGTGAATCATCTATGTTCTGTACATATGGTGTAGTATATGTTCTTATCGTATCTAGTATCTGAAGAATGTAACAGAATCAAGATGAACTCACATAATGTAATACTAAGACATCATCTACTACTATATAAGATATAGTGATGTCGTATCATCATTGCCGAGGGATGAGGGTCGGAGGACAGTCAACTTTATCTACGGCTACATAGTTTCTGCCTCGCCAGTCGAATGGCTGCAGGGACTATGTCCTGATCACCATGTCGTACCGTAGATTAATGCAAATGGAGCTGGAGCCAAAATACAGAAACCAAAATATGATATCCATCGCAAGTGTAGAGTCGGGGGAGAAGAACTTTTCCACCCTCTCCCTCTCTCACGCTATCAACGTCACAACTTTTCCACCTCAAGATCTGATCAAGCATTTTCCTTCTCCTCTCCTCCACCATGGCTCTGAACCCATCTGCTCCTCCCTACTTCCCTTCTTCTTATTTGACTCTCTCAGCCACATATGATATCCAGCTCAAGTGTAGAGTCGGGGGAGAAGAAGTGGGCAGGAAGAGGAGGGGGAAGCAGCACAGCCGACGGCATGACCCGGAGGAAGTACAGAGGTTTTCTTCAACATACGTAGGAGAACTATAAGGATATATCTTTTCACAACATATCACCTTGTCAAAGACCCTTAATGTGACAATCATGTTATCGCGGTGTCGAAAGACTAACATGTCATAATTTTCTAAGCCGTGTGTTTTGACATAATCCTCCAACCGGATTTCAGTTCTATGTAATAATGCAAGACTACTACATAGGAGAAAAGAGTTGGGAGGATTATGTCAAAACACACGGCTTAGAAAATTATTACATGTTAGTCTTTCGACACCGCGGTAACATGATATTCACATTAAGGGTCTTTGACAAGATGACATATTATGAAAAGATATATCCTTATAGTTCTCCTACGGATTTGAAGAAAACATCTGTACTTCCTCCGGGTCATACCGCCGGCTGTGCTGCTTCCCCCTCCTCTTCCTGTCCACTTCTTCTCCCCCGACTCTACACTTGAGGTAGATATCATATGTGCCTGAGAGAGTCAAATAAGAAGAAGGAAAGTAGGGAGGAGCAGATGGGTCCAGAGCCATGGTGAAGGAGAGGAGAAGGAAGATGCTGAATCAGAACGGATGGCTCAGAACACAACCCAAAATTCATTCTAGCATACATTAGTGTGAATCATCTATGTTCTGTACATATGGTGTAGTATATGTTCTTATCGAATCTAGTATGTAGTATCTGAAAAATGTAACAGAATCAAGATAAACTCGCATAATGTAATACTAAAATGTTATCTACTACTATATAAGATATAGTGATAGGTTTTCGTATCATCATTGCCGAGGAGGAGCCACTTTCCCCGGCTCTACAGAGTCAATGCCATCCAAGGAAGGCAAAACTGAATCAGCATTGTCTTCTGGATCGTCCTCATCAAGGCATAACGGGCTGCTTAGCGTGCCCAGCTTCTTCAACTTCTCGCTGGCTGCAGAGTCGAAATGGGAACGGGTCCTCTTTGCCGGCCCGGAGCTCTGACTCGCACTCGTCGCCTCGCTACCGGTTTTCTCTCCTCATCTGACGCGGGTCATAAGAAAAGAAATTTCGTACCTCTTCTTCACATAAACATCATTGCCGCCTTGTACTCGAGCCTCCTCGTCTGTGACGCTATCCAACTTCTCGGTGCCTATATTGTCACTCGAATCTCCCCTTCGACTCATATCGTCCTCTTATTCGCCTGTCTTTTCGCTTCCTGTCTTGCAATCATCTGCTATCACCGCCGACTCATTCGACTCCTTCTCCGAGTCTTCCTCCTCCTCCTCGGAGTCATCGGAGAAGGAGTCGAATGAGACGGCGGTGATAGCAGATGATTGCAAGACAGGGAGCGAAAAGACAGGCAAAGAAGAGAACGATACGAGTAGAAGGGGAAATTCGAGTGACAATGTAGGCACCGTAGCGTCACAGACGAGGAGGCTCGAGTACAAGGCGGCAATGATGTTTATGTGAAGAAGAGGTATGAAATTTTTTTTCTTATGACCCGCGTCAGAGGAGAAGAGAAAACCGGTAGCGAGGCGACGAGTGCGAGTCAGAGCTCCGGGCCGGCAAAGAGGACCCGTTCCCATTTCGACTCTGCAGCCAGCGAGAAGTTGAAAAAGCTGGGCACGCTGAGCAGCCCGTTATGCCTTGATGAGGACGATCCGGAAGACAATGCTGATTCAGTTTTGCCTTCCTTGGATGGCATTGATTCTGTAGATCCGTGTATAAAAGAGGAAGAGATTGGGAGTAGAGTGGACCCAGAGGGAAATGAGAGATTGGAAGCTGGGTCAATATCCAAGAAGCGAAAGAGAGTCGAGGATTCTAATTTTGATGGCATAGAGGAAGAGGTTCGCGACATAACGAGAGGGACAGGGAAGGGGGCAGATGAAGGATGGCTCAGAACACAACCCAAAATTTATTCTAGCATACATTAGTGTGAATCATCTATGTTCTGTACATATGGTGTAGTATATGTTCTTATCGTATCTAGTATCTTAAGGATATAACAGAATCAAGATGAACTCACATAATGTAATACTAAAACATCATCTACTACTATATAAGATATAGTGATAGATTGTCGTATCATCATTGCCGAGGGATGAGGGTCAGAGGACAGTCAACTTTATCTACGGCTACATAGTTTCTGCCTCGCCAGTCGAATGGCTGCAGGGACCATGTCGTACCGTAGATTAATGCAAATGGAGCTGGAGCCAAAATACAGAAACCAAAATACAAAATACAGAATCAAATCCCTGGGTTCGCCGAAAATACAAAACACAGTTCTAATTCATATGTATTTTAAGTGTGAGAACAGATGGCTCAGAACACAACCCAACCGGAGAGGATACTCTGAGAGATCCATCTGAGTAGGACGTATACTCTGAGAGATCACCTTTACAAGTATGATATCAGTAGTGGGATTGAGTGTGTACGTCCTACTCAGATGGGTCTCTCACCGTTACTATTTTTCTGACAGTATGGTGGATGTGCTCCGTCAACGGATTCTTGCTCCGAGCCAAAACTTTGCCCCGGAGCTCAAGTGGACATCCTTCGTGTAGAGCTCGAGTGAGAGGTTCCTGACAGTATGGTGGTCTCCTTTGTTAAAGTATCCGTGCTCGTCCCACAACCAATGTGTGATGAGCACGGATACTTTGACAAAGAAGACCACCATGCTGTCAGGAACCTCTCACTCGAGCTCTACACCAAGGATGTCCACTTGAGCTTCGGGACAAAGTTTTGGCTCGGAGGAAGAATCTGTTGACAGAGCACATCCACTATGCTGTAAGAAAAAATAGTAACGGTGAGAGATCCATCTGAGTAGGACGTACACACTCAATCCCACTACTGATATCATACTTGTAAAGGTGATCTCTCAGAGTATACGTCCTACTCAGATGGATCTCTCAGAGTATCCTCTCTGGTTGGTTGTCGTATCATCATTGCCGAGGGATGAGAGATTGACACAGTACTAATTCATATATGTAGTCCAATACAAATAGTCTAATATAAAAACAACCCAATACAAATAGTCTAATACAAATAAGTACTAATAGCTAATGAGAACCACGCAGCTCACGCAAACGCTCAGTGATACGATCACGCAACCACCTCAAAAAAGCGAGATCTTTGGCGTGAGGAGAGATGTCGTCCCTTGCAAGTGTTGCATGAATAGAACTCCCGGTCTCACTAGCTACCGGTGCTGGATGAATATAACTCCCGGTCTCACTAGCAACCGGTGCCACTTCCTCCTTAACTGTAGGAGGAGCCACCTCAGCATTCACTGTTTTCCTCAAACGACGTGCCGCTTCTCGGGTCATGGGTGCCATCTGGTAAGATCGATATTCACAAATAATATAATTGTAACATAAGCAAGCTAACTAAAGGAACCATCATGTAATTTGAGTACATTTTCGAAAGCAGATAAAGTACAAAAAAATTGATTTTTTGCCAAGTGTGAGAACGGATGGCTCAGAACACGAACCAAGATTCATTCTAGCATACATTAGTGTGAATCATCTATGTTCTGTACATATGGTGTAGTATATATTCTTATCGT
This sequence comes from Iris pallida, assembly GCA_029216955.1. Taxonomy (NCBI): domain Eukaryota; kingdom Viridiplantae; phylum Streptophyta; class Magnoliopsida; order Asparagales; family Iridaceae; genus Iris; species Iris pallida. The sequence continues at coordinate 23,158,834 of JANAVB010037417.1, forward strand.
ATCTAGTATCTGAAGAATGTAACAGAATCAAGATGAACTCACATAATGTAATACTAAGACATCTACTACTATATAAGATATAGTGATAGGTTGTCGTATCATCATTGCCGAGGGATGAGGGTCGGAGGACAGTCAACTTTATCTACGGCTACATAGTTTATGCCTCACCAGTCGAATGGCTGCAGGGACTATGTCCTGATCACCATGTCGTACCGTAGATTTTGGATTTAAAATATGGTATTCATGTCAACTTAATTCAGTCAAAGGGTACTGAACAGAAAGTCTAATTAAGACTTTCAACTAAGCAGGCAGCCTGGACTGCTGTTCAGAACTTGGCAGGCAAAATCCCATACCATCTGATGACAAACCTATACACACCCTTGCCCAAACCATTTGTTTCAGTAGGTAAAATATTCCAGGTTACTCAAGTAACCTGTCGTGCAATATTTGGTGTCAACAGCATTCCTTGTTAATTGTAACATGCATACTATCATATCCCAACTCTGCCAAAACCTGACCAACATACCCTACACTAATCATTCCATATTTCAGTAATGTCAGTGAGCTAAATCATACTCAACTATCGAGAATACTTAGGAGAAAACTCATTCACAGGATTAGTATCCAGCCTTCGTGACATAGCTGAAATTTTATAGGGCTCGATAATAATTATTAGTCAATTTATTCATCATTTCAAAACCCTGAAAATGCCCAAAAAAAACTCCCAGTATCAGTAAATAGGGCTCGAACCCTAAATTAGAATTCGAATCCAAGCAAAACATCAAATTGATAGTTGATATGCCAAAAAAAAACTCCCAGTATCAGTATATAGGTGTCACACTGTGAGTCTCGTGTCCACACAGTGGGACACGACGTGTCCAAACCAACAAAATAGGTGTCATACGAACTAGAAGCAAGTCCACGCTCTCGTGTCCCCCGCAGCAAGTCCACTGTCAGTCTCGTGTCCCCCGCAGCGAGTCCACGCTCTCGTGGACACGAACTAGAAGCGAGAGAGAGAGCTAGAAGACGAGAAGAAACTGGGGAGGAGCTACCTGAGGAAGGAGGAGGAGGAGAAGGAGGAGCTACTTGAGGAAGGAGGAGGCCGGAGGAGGGAGATCGTCGGAGGAGCGCCGCGAAGGAGGAGGCCGGAGGAGGGAAATCGCCGGAGGAGCGTCGCGGAGGTGGAGCGTGTCAAAAATTGGGAGGGGGAAATTTGTGAATGATCGGAAAGGAAACCCTCGCTGGCTATATGAAACGATTAGCGACGTCCTTATAGGACGTCGCTAAACGTCGCTGATATTTAAGAAACGACAACGTTGCTTAAAATGCGTCGCCACACGTCGTTATATCAGCGACGTGTACCGACGAACTTGCGACGCAGATTCCCATTTAACAAATTACAGCAGCTAGACGTCGCTATTAGTCGTTGTTCGCGACAAACAGCGACGTCTTGGATAAACGTCGCTAAACCCCCAAAAAATAGCGACGTTCTATCTTGGAGTCGCTAAATACGTCGCTGATATGACTTATTTTGGTCGTGAGTGTCGTGATTGAGTACTTATTATTTACTCTCCATTCGGAGCTTATTCTAGACTGTGTTAGATATTGTGACTCAGGACAGCGTTCTACCGCCGACACTGCGGCGTAGGCTGGGCGTACGTCACTTCTTGTACCCTTTCACTGGGTGCGGGTCGTGACAGTTGCAGTTGTGAGAGGCTGGACTTTGCACCAGATGGATGTGCACAATACTTTTCTTCATGTAGATCTGACAGAAGAAGTGTATATGAAGTTGCCGCCAGGTTTTTCGCATAGTGAACCCAACAAAGTGTATCGCCTGCGTAAGTCTCTATATGGATTGAAACAGGCACCACGTTGTTGGTTTGCTAAGCTTGTTTTTTCTCTGATATCCTATGGATTTATTCAATCTCATTCTGATTATTCCCTTTTCTCTCTTTTTAAAGGGAATGTAGAGTTGCATGTTTTGATCTATGTGGATGATATGATTGTGTCTGGTAATGACTCAGGTGCTTTAGATGCTTTCAAAAAGTACCTTAGTTCTTGCTTTCACATGAAGGACCTTGGGGTGTTGAAATACTTTCTTGGCATAGAGGTGGCCCGGAGTGTAGAAGAAATTTTCTTGTGTCAAAGGAAGTATGCTTTGGACATCATTTCAGAATGCGGCTTGATGGGGTCTCGACCTACTGGCTTTCCCATGGAGCCCAATCACAAGCTGGCAGAATCTACTAGTCCAAAGATGGCGGATGCAGAGACTTATCGGAGGCTGGTTGGGAGGTTGATTTATCTATCATTTACTCGTCCTGACTTAGCCTGTGTTGTGCATATCTTGTCTCAATTCTTACAGGAGTCTCGACAAGATCATTGGCATGCTGCTTTGAGAGTTATCAGATATCTCAAACATGCACCGGGACAGGGTATTCTTTTGAAAGCTGATTGTGATCTCCGTCTTTCTGGTTGGTGTGATTTCGACTGGGCCAGTTGTCCCTTGACTCGCCGCTCTGTTACAGGTTGGTTGGTGTTTCTGGGGGGGATCTCCTATTTCTTGGAAGACCAAGAAGCAACCAACTGTTTTTCGATCTTCCGCTGAAGCTGAATACCGATCTCTTGCTACGCTTGTTTGTGAGTTGAAATGGTTGAAGGAGTTATTGGTGTGTTTGGGCGTTCGTCAGGAGTCTGCTATGTAGGTGTATTGTGACAGTCAGTCAGCCCTGCACCTGGCTCAGAACCCGGTATTTCATGAGCGCAGTAAGCATATTGAGGTGGATTTGCATTTTGTTCGCGATGCTATTAGAGATGACACCGTAATAGCCTCGCATGTTCCTACTTCTTCTCAACTGGCTGACATCTTCACCAAGCCTCTTGGAAAGCATGTGTTTGATTCTTTACTTTCCAAGTTGGACATTTGTGACTTGCATGCTCCAACTTGAGGGGGGGTGTTATATTATTGTTAGATTATATTTGTAAATATGGCCCATAAGCCCAATCGTGTAGACACTATATATATTGTAAACAGCCTCCATCAATGAAAATAAGGCATTATTATTTCCTACATGATTTGTCGTGATCTCAAAATGGCAAAACTTTAGCTACCATTTTTTTTCCCAACATGGTATTGCAACCGTAGTTGCTTAAAGCTTACTTGTCTCTTTTAAATTTTACTCTGATCAAATTTACATTGGTTACTTGACTAGCAAAAAGTAGATTAGAAGGAAACTGTTGTTCTAATTAAATCTTAGATAGGTCGGATATAAATCCTTCCTCCCTTCCAGCAAAATGCTGCTGCTCAGGCAGTTGTTCCGTTCCGTAAGGTATGAACTGCTTAAGTATCAACTTGTTAGTTTTTGCTACGTGGATAAGAATTCCATAAACTTATAAAGTTCAATTCGTAGCGGAAAGGCATATCACCAAATGAGCAATAATTACGTATTGTGCTTAAATTATGTGGGACACTAGTGGCGAGACCTTTCAATAAGTGAGGCCTTTAACAGTTTTGAGTCCTTCATTGAGAAAGGTTTCTCTTAACAATTAAAAACCGTTAACTTTAGCACTTGTTATTGTTTTTCTTTTTGGGCACACACATCACATGTTCAAGGTTTTTGATGGATTCTTTCCACTACCAATACAGCCAAACAGTGATGTGCCATATTTATACTAACAATTTTCTATTAAATACCACCAAATAATTAAAGACCAGAGATGTTTTCCATGCATGCAATTAAACAATAGATAGTGTGATAAATTGCATCAATTAGTCCCACGTCCGTTACAGCAACCCCAAGCCCTTGTCGCTGTGATAAAGTAAACGCCACATGAGGTCCGAGGGCAGATCAGTAATTGTCTAACCTCGGTCAAACGGGTTTGACTACGGCTTCCTGACACGACAGCCGAGACCCTGACATGTTTGTCAGCCCCCGTAGTCCTTCAAAAAGCGGGACCCTCGAAAAGGACGTGTCATCACTTCGCAACCAAACAAACAAAACCGTACCCGGACCCGGACCCTCCCCGTAACAACTAGCCACCATTTCGTCCACTATTTACACACTGTGCCCCTCCCCGTTTAAGCCTTACAAGATGACAAGACGTCGTTTTCTTGCGAGGGGCAGAGCGGTAATTCCGTAGTAGATGCCAACCTGCTCCCCACTAGCGCATCAGCAGAATTCGAGTCAGTTTGACTGCTGCTTTGCGGTCTTGAAGTTGTCCAGATTTTGATTGTTTGATTAGCAGCCGTGGGATCTAATAACTCCACCCCAAACATCAATATCAGCCGTACGATTCGAATTATGTGGGACCCACGGCACTTTTTTCTCATTTGTTGGCGTGTCCTTGGTGGAGGTGGTCGGAGACGAGGTCCTGGATGGCGTTGGAGAGGCCGTCGACGGCGGAGATGAGGCCGCAGACGGCCTGGCGGTTGGCCTCCGTCCGTTCCTCCTCCAACTTGAGCCGCCTCTCCTCGAGCTGCAGCATCTGCCGGTGCCGCTGCTCCCGCTTCTCCTCGCACGCCAGCAGAGTCCGCGCCAGCTCCGACGCGCTCCGCAGCACGCTCGACCCCAGGCTCCTCCGCCGCCCCCGCAGCCTCCTCCTCTTCGCGTCCGGCTCCTCATTCTCCTCCGCCTCCGATTCCGATGTGTCCGTCGTCCCCTCCGCCTCCGCTTTACAAACAAAGAGAGATAAAGTTAAACTAGCTAGCTAGGAAAGGAAGTAAGCATTCAAAAAGCTACAGCTTTTTCTGTTTTTTGTATTATAGCCTAGGTATACGCACCACCGAAAGCAGCAGCAGCAGCAGTAGCTGGTGCAGAAGCTGGTGGCGGTGCTAATGCTGCAGCAGGTGGTGGAGGAGGAGGAGGAGGAGGAGGTGGGGGAGTGAGCGGCTTCGACGACGCGGGAGACGGAGGCGGAGGTGGTGGTCGGGAGGAGACTGGGGTGACTTCGCCGGCGGAGGCGGAGGAGGAGCGGCGGGTGTTGCGTCGGCTGAGGACGTCGGTGAGGGCGTGAAAGACCTCGGAGGAGAGGTTCGTCGGGAGGTTCCGCTCCTTCCGGTCGTGCCTCTCCATGGACCAATAGGAAGGCTGGTTGTTCTGCTCGTAGTCTCGGACTTTTTTGTAGTCGCGGAGGAGGTTGTCCCACTTGTCGTTGCACTGGTTCTGGGAGCGGAGGCAGTCGTTGTTCCAGCAGTAGTTCTCCACCCACTTCCACCTCTGCTCCGCCGAGCGCGGGGTGGTTGGGGTGGAGCCGCCGCTGTTGGTACTGCTGGCGACGCTGGTTCCTCGGGATCGTCGCTCGTCGTCGAGGCGCTTTGCGGTGATTAGGGTTAGGGTTTCCTGGACGGTCCAGTTGCCCTTGCGGTAGTCGCGGAAGAGTAGCTGCTTCTGCTGCTGGGCTAGAGGAGGGGAAGAAGAAGTAGTCGATAGCGGAGGTGGCGGTGGCTGCTGCTGCTGCTGCTGCTGCTGGCCGACGGCGTAGAGAGCTAGGTTGTGGTGGTGGTGGTGGGAGGAGGAAGAAGAAGGAGAAGGTTTTGGTGTTTCTGACTCGGACATGGTTCTCTTCTTCTTCCTCCACTTCCACTTCCTCGATCGAGCTGGAATAGGGGGAATAGAATATTATAGAGAAGCTTTGCTTTGTAGCCTTTCTTTGTTGTTGTCCTATAATATTAGTATTAATATATATATTCTCTGCACATAGCATAGCAATGAGAGTTGATCCTTTAATCGTTTTAACACACATGTATATAAAAGCTTAATGGTAATGGGCCTAATGGCATGTTCAACTTCATGCAGTACATACTTTCTCTCTCTCTTCTCTTCTCTTCTCTATGCGCGTGCGCCCCATAGTTTTTTGGTTTCCATTTTTTATGGTGTGTTTACTACTACAGCGTTACGGAATGGAGGGGTACGTTAGGGAATTAATGAATGTGATGAGGAGGAATTCACGGTAACGGCAATGGTTCAATTCAAGGACATACACTACAGAGTACATACATTCTTATGTCAATTTCTGTTAATTTATTGCTAATATAACAACTGTGCTTCTCGCCACGCTGACGTAACGATTTTCTATTGAGATACGATGAATCTGGAGCTAGCAGGAGGAGGACTGGAGCTAATAGAAAAGGCCATGTTAGCACACGGTTCATGGCACAGTCCTCTCTCCGTCGAAAGCATTTTTATATAATCCTCCCGCGACCTTGGAAAAAGGTGGCACAACTTAATTGTTCATGATATATAAACCCAATTTCAGTCCAGTTTAAAGGGTTTTTATTTCATTCCAAAAAGACCAACCGCAGCTGCGAATATCTGCCGAAAATTATAATAGCATGCCACATAATATAACACTAGGTCATGAATATTAGCATACAGTACGTATTTACAGGGGCGGATCCAGAAATTGAAGTTGGGGTGGGCTACAATGGATTAGGATAGGCTAAGGTGCACCAGCCCATATACAATGATCAAAAAATCAAAAATTGTAAGAAAAATATATATATATAAAATAATGGGATATTTTGTAAAACCTCCCCTAAATAATGGGCTAATTTGCGAAATACCCCCTAAAGATCTCGAATTGGTAAAACCCCCTTTCCGTCAAGACGCTGTTTGATTTTGGGTGACGTGGCAATCCGCGTGTGTTATTAAGTAAAAAAATAAAAGTTAGACGAAAATACCCCTGCAAATTAGTCCATTATTTAGAGGAGGTTTTGCAAAATATCCCAAAATCGGTGGAGGAGGAGAGGAGTTCGCCGGAGATCTCGGAGGAGAGGTCGGGGTTCCCTTTCAGGCTACAAGGGGCTACAAGGGGGAGCTCCCCGACGGCGCTCTGGTCGCCGTCAAGAGGATCACCAACATGGGGATCCAGGGGAAGAGGGAGTTCTGCACGGAGATCGCCGTCATCGGAAAGATCCACCACGTCAATCTCGTCAGGCTCCGGGGCTACTGCGTACAGGGGACCGACCGGATGCTGGTGTACGACTACATGAACCGCAGCTCGCTCGACCGGTCCTCGCCGACGGCGGACAGGTGAAGATTGCGGATTTCGGGATGGCGAAACTGATAAGCCCCGACCAGTCCGGGCTGTTCACGACGATGAGGGGGACCAGAGGCTACCTGGCCCCCGAGTGGCTGACGAACTCCGCGATCACGGACAAGACCGACGTCTACAGCTACGGGATGGTCCTGCTGGAGATGGTCAGGGGGAGGAAGAACAGCTTCGGCGGCAGCGGCTCGGCCGGGTCGAGCGGGTCGACGTCGTTCGGGTCGGGCGAGGAGTACTTCCCCATGGTGGCGGTGGAGAAGCACGTGGAGGGAGGTGGGTGGAGCTGGCGGACCCCAGGATGGAAGGGAGGGTGGCGGCGGAGGAGGTGGAGAGGGTGGTGAAGGTGGCGCTGTGCTGCCTGCACGAGGAGCCGGCGACGCGGCCGAGCATGGCGGCGGTGGCGGACATGTAGTTTCTCACCTCCTTCCTGATCATCTCCTGCATCACCGACAGGAACTCCGCGCTGAAAGGGAACCCCGACCTCTCCTCCGAGATCTCCGGCGAACTCCTCTCCTCCTCCACCGATTTTGGGATATTTTGCAAAACCTCCCCTAAATAATGGACTAATTTGCAGGGGTATTTTCGTCTAACTTTTATTTTTTTACTTAATAACACACACGGATTGCCACGTCACCCAAAATCAAACAGCGTCTTGACGAAAAGGAGGTTTTACCAATTCGAGATCTTTAGGGGGTATTTCGCAAATTAGCCCATTATTTAGGGGAGGTTTTACAAAATACCCCTAAAATAATTTTGGGGTGGGCTCCAGCCCACCCCAGCCACCATTTGGATCCGCCCCTGCGTATTTAGCAATACTGTATTCATGGATAAAGTGGGAAAAAAAACTTTTTTAATATACATTTTTAGCAAAAAAGACCATCGTATTTTCATTGTGGCTCAGTTTACACCCAATTTTATTTTTTAGTAATGTAACTTTGAAAATTAGTGATGTCATATATATATATATATATATATATATATATATATATATATATATATATATATATATATATATATATATATATATATATATACTAGCATATGTGTACGTACCTTGCACGTATTTTAATATTTTTTTAGTTAATTTAGGAAAACTCTTTAGGAAGATCAAGGGGTAGTCTTCATAATTATTAAGTTGTCCTTATTAAAATTAATGAACCATTTTTAATTAGTATAGACATGTAAGGGTAATTTTGGAATTCAAGAGTTTCACCATCAAGTTTTCCTATTATATATATATATATATATATATATATATATATATATATAGAGAGAGAGGGGGGGGGGGAGGATCCACATCCCCAATTTTTTTGTTAGCCTAATTATCTAATTATGTTTTTGAATGTGGTCATTCGATTAAGTTTTACATTATGACATCACTAATTTTCATCCTATCTATCACTAGAGTATTTATACTTAAAATTAGCATAGCCCTAATGTGCACTAATTTTATCATACTTGTATATTGCTTTGTTCGTCTAACATGTATTTGCAGAAAAAATAATAAGCAAGATCAACATGGACATATGCACTGAAGAAATCATGATGGACCAAAGATGACGATATCCCACAAGATTTTTTCTGAACCGTCCGACGACATCTCTGGAGTCACGCACTTGGGGGGTTTGGGCAGCTGCCGTCAAGAAAAAAAAGCCATCATCTATCAAGTGAAAAGTCAAGTCATGTCATCATCATTTCAAGACTCTGAAGAAACATGTACCTGCTAAAGCATATCTAGAGACTGTAATGTGTCTCAGAAATAATTGTAAATATAAGAAATGGATGGCAAATAGAAAGCTAGGGTAGATAACAACCTTGGCTCATGTTTGGACAGACAGTCGGATGATCCGACGGATCTCCGCGGAAATCTGAAGGATGATTTGAATGGACCACAGAAAAGCTTCTGTGATCTTTCGGATTATCCGAATGACGTCCGCAAAAATCCGACGGATAATCCATGTTGTTACCGTTTAGAATCCAACGGTCAGATCCTGTCCCATCAATGATCCCAACGTCTTGTTAGCCGTTGCATTATGCAGGCAGATGATCCGACAGACTTCTGCAGAAATCCGACAGATCATCCGTCAGCCGGCTGGAAGTTGCATTATTGTACTTTCCATTGCTTTGGTTATAAATAACATTGAATCCCTTCATTCAAGATTGATGCTTTGAGCATAAAAAATTCTATTATTAACACTCCACCAAAGCTTTCATTTGCCAATCCACAAATTGTGTTAGTATTCTTGAGTTGTAAGAGTGAGATCTTTATCTTGTTGTGATCAAAACCTTCTTGTGAAAGGTTAAAGTTGGAGAGTCGTCGGATAAAAGCTCTCGTGAAGTTAGAGATTATTCGGATCAAAGCTCTTATATTGAAGTCAGAGAGGCCTTCAGATAAAAGTTATCGTGTAAAAAGTTGGTGAGCCTTCGGATAAAAACTCACGTTGTACTATTTGCTATAATAGTTGTCACGATCCGATCCCAAATAATTGGGTCGAACCGGATCATGCACAGCCTGCACCGTTGTTGAGACGGCGGCAGTAAGCTGTTCCATTAGCAGGTAACCACAACAACATCTATATTTGTCACAACTCAATATTCGGGAATTAAAAACTTTATTTAAATATTAAAATAAATACAACTGGAATTAAAAGAACTGAATTCAAATAACAGAATTTTTCAAAGAAACAACAAAACTGGAAAAGAAAATCAAGCTAAGCATTCGGCTCATCGGCCTCAGTCCCTGCGTCCTCCAAAGGGGACTCTGGCAGCACCACGGGGTACAGAACCGGGTCGTAATAGCTGTTGATTAACAGCTCAGCATCCTCAATATCCCCTAAAAATGTTATCTCCAGTCAGGAGGGAACAAAGTACAATTCATGCTAATTTGACAGTTAAAATAATAATAGAAACATGCACTTTTAAACAATTTGAAATAAACAGTTTTATAGCAGTTAAACAGTGTGATTTGAATAGGCAATGAATATGACCGGCTTGGGTTGTACAGTTGTATCCTATTGATACGATATGGCTTATCCTCGTGTGTAAGAGGGGTAAGCTAATACAGTTCTAAGTTATCAGTTGGATGTGGTCATAAACATTACACTATTCCTCCAGTCCCCAACAGTCAATCAGTCAGTGCTCTCAGAGAGAGTTTCGTGTTGCATCGTGGTTTAAACTTGCAGTAAAGCGATTATTAAATAACTGTAAACTAACACAAAATGTACTTGCCTCAAATTGGACTGGACTTGAAGGGATGAAGACTTCGAGATGGGATTTAGACTCGTCCTCGAAATCCTACATTCGAGAAGTTGACTCAGAATCCAGAGTTATCATGCTAACTATGCTAGTTATAATCTCTAATTGTGTCCTAATCAATTTTAATCTTTATTTATGCAATCACAAACAAAAACGCGATTATCGGTGCGTTGTAATTAATAACGAGGGAAAGATCAATTTAACTTGTATTTTAGAAAAACTCGTAGTTATCAATTTAATTGGTTAAAACTTTGTATTTTCGTAATTATACATATAAAACTAAATTTCTTATTTAATGAGAAAAACATGATTGTTATTTAAATATTACAAACTTGTAAATTTTAATGTGAGAAAACTTCATTAATTTTTTATTCAAAATAATATTTATTTAGATTTATGCGTACGCTAAAAAAACTCGCAAAACCAGAGAATGACAGAAAACCTACGCTACAAAATTACAGGCCACAGAGAAAAATAGAAAAGTTGGGCTTATGCCCTTACAATTTATTTTACATAAATTGAAATAAGAGAAACAGTTGTTAGTTCTAAAATTATCCTACAAATTAATTATGAATAAATTAATAATTAAAATAAATTAAATTAATAATGAGTCTCAGATATTGGTCCAATCGTCATATAGGCTAATGCCTCAACGTCCGGGCGAAGCCGGTTTCGTTTGCACTTAGCCAGGGCCCATTGACCAATACGGTCGTCGCCCAAAATCCAAAATATTAATATTTTCCGAAAACTATTTTAAAATTATTTTAAAAATTATAATTAAATTTTATGAAAAATTCGGCAGCATTTCCTCTATTTTTGGTCACCCAAAAACTGGGAAAGTGTGCCATAATATCCAGTATAAATCCCAAACCAGGGAAACCCATGAATTAAATTCCATAACCAAATTTTTTTATATAAAAATATATTCACAAAAACGTTTTCGGAAATATTCGAAAAATTCGAAACGTATTCGGAGATCCAAAATCATCCCAGAAAATATCACAACAACAATTCAGAAGAATCCGAAAACCCAATATCCAGAATTGATTTCCGAAAGTTTCGGAAAAACAAACCAACTAACAGAGGCTTTCCCGGAAGTCTCTCGAAAAATACCGGAAACAAAACGTAACCCAAAAATCGAATTCCCGAAGGAGATTCGTGGACCAATCTCATCACAGACACGGGAGGGACGATCTACTATGATTAACCAGAAATTACCCAAATCGACGGAATCTGAAAGGTTGCCTCGGACTCGGGACACGCGAATCCGCGAAGACGAACTCGGAAACGGAAATGAACCACGCCGAAAGCACACGCAGGTGCTGTCCACTCGGGACGGGGCTACGCGCACGCAGATCGGGGCTGTCGGGGGCGGCAGCGGCTGGAAAAGGAGCTGGGCTCGGGCGCAGCTGGAGGGCGCGGCCTGGTCGGGGCTACCGGGGAGGCGCCGGCACGTGCGGGGTCGGGGGAGGCGGCAATGAGCGCCGGTCGCGCTCGGAACAGCCACGAGGGGCGCTGGCTGGATCGGGGTCCGGCGGTGCGCGGCCGAGAGGTCGCCGGGGCACGGGCGACGAGCGGGTGGCCGAGAGGAGCTCCGGGGTTGGCTCTGAGTGGGAGAGGGGGAGAATGAAATGGAAGGGGGTTTGGTTTGTGAGAGAGAGAGTTTATGTTTTGTGGGAATAATGGGAGTTGTGCTCCTGAAGAGAGAAGTGAACGTGTGTGTGTGTGTGTATATGATGGAGGGAGTTGTGGTGGAGGGGTGTGTGTGTGAGCTGGAGTGAAAGAAGGGGAGAGAAGTGAGGGGGTGAGGGGGAAAAAACGTGGGGAGGGGAGTTGGTCCACGGGTGGACCAACTCAAAGAGTAAAATATATATATATATATATATATATATAAAATATATATATATATATATATATATATATATATATATATATATATATATATATATATTAGTAAAAGAAAATCAGAATTCAAAAGAATGGAGGGGGTTCAGGTCGGGTCTGGGTTTCGGGAATCTGGTCCAGGCTCGGGTCAGGTTAATAATAAAAAAGCCAAATATTAATTTTGAAATTAATTTTTTTAACTCATAAATAATACTAATAATAATAGTAATAGTATTATAATATTAATAATAATTCACAATACTAAAACTGGGTTTCACAATCTTTCCTCCTTAGAAAATTTCGTCCTCGAAATTAAAGGCAGGGTTAGGGGGTACCTCAAGTCTCAAACAAGTACGGGTACTGCTCCCGCATCTGGTTCTCGCTCCCAGGTCGACTCGCCTGGTGAGTTGTGCCGCCACATGACTCTGACTATCGGCGTCACGGAGTTCCTGGTTCTCTTCTCGCCTCTGTCCAAAATTGTCACTGGCTTCTCTGGCACTGTGAGGCTGGGTCCAATTTCCAGCTCCGAATGGTCCAAGATGTGGCTCGGGTCCGGGATGTAGCGTCTCAGCTGCGAAACTTGGAAGACGTTGTGGACGCCTTCGAGACTTGGGGGTAGAGCCACCCGATAAGCCACTTCTCCAATCCTACTGAGTACTTCAAAAGGACCAATATACCTGGGGCTTAACTTTCCTGCTCTGTCGAAACGGATGGTTCCTCTGGTAGGAGAGATCTTCACAAACACACTGTCACCTTCTTCAAACTCCAAAGGCCGTCGGCTGCTATCAGCCCAATGCTTCTGTCTGTCCTGGGCAATCCTGAGCTTGTCTATGATCATTCTCACCTTCTCTGCTGCATCGGTTACCTTCTCAGGTCCAAGCAATACTCGTTCTCTGACGTCGTCCCAAGCAAGTGGAGTGCGACAACGACGTCCATAGAGTGCCTCGAACGGTGTCATACCGATGCTAGCTTGGTAGCTGTTGTTGTAAGAGAACTCTACCAAGTGCAAATGGTCTTCCCAAGATCCTCCAAATTCCAAGACGCAGGATCGCAGCATGTCTTCTAGCGTCTGGATTATTCTCTCTGATTGCCCGTCAGTCTGGAGATGGTAGGCGGTGCTGAACTTCAGTTGTGTTCCCAAACTGTCATGCAAACTCTTCCAAAAGTGAGAGGTAAATCTAGTATCTCTGTCAGACACAATACTTACCGGAACTCCATGAATCCGGTAGATATGCCGCATGTATAGTGCTGCCAGCTTCTCGATAGATAGACCAACCTTGAAGGGGATAAAGTGAGCTGACTTCGTCAGTCGGTCCACGATAACCCAAATGGCATCCTTCCCTCCTTGGGATCGAGGCAGTCCCGATACAAAATCCATTGTTATGTGCTCCCATTTCCACTCCGGAATGTCAAGCGGCTGCAATAGTCCTGCTGGTCTCTGTCTGCTAGCTTTTACTTGCTGACAAATTAAACATCTAGCCACATACCTGGATACATCCTTCTTCATTCCATACCACCACACTATAGTTCGCATATCCCGATACATTTTGTTGGCTCCAGGATGTATGGAATACTGCGATTGGTGCGCTTCTTGCATCAGCTCGTTCCTCAGTTCGCCAGTTGGTACGCAAAGCCTCGTACCATTCTTCAGTGCTCCATCACCGGCGATTGAGAATCCTTCAAGTGTTCCTGCCAGCACTTGATCTCTGAGTTTGCAAAGCGTCTCGTCTTGGAATTGTGCCTCCTTGACTCTGTCCATCAAACTTGAACGCACTTGCAACTGCATCATTGATGATTCAGCTCCTGGTACGATAGCTTCTCTTTCCAGTTTCCTCGTTTCTTCTTCAGGCAGTACAATCTCCAATCCAAGCTTCTCTATGTCCTCCAGCAAATGACGCTCCTTGGTCAAGAACATTGCCATCGGGTATCGACTAAGTGCATCTGCAACAACATTAGCCTTACCCGGATGATACTGCAGGTTGATGTCGAAATCCTTCATCAGCTCCAGCCATCGTCTCTGTCTCATGTTCAGCTCCTTCTGAGTGAAAACATATTTCAGACTTTTGTGGTCTGTAAATATTTCCACTCTCTCTCCATAAAGGTAGTGCTTCCATAGCTTCAATGCAAATATCACCGCTGCAAGCTCCAAATCATGTGTGGGATAGTTCTTCTCATGAGTCCGTAATTGCCTAGATGCGTAAGCAATTATTTTCCCGTGTTGTTGAAGAACGCAGTCCAATCCCTTACCGGAAGCGTCACTGTAAATTGAGAAGCCGCCGGTACCTGCGGGTAGCACAAGTATCGGCACAGTTGTAAGCCTCTTCTCCAGTTCCTCAAAAGCTGACTGGCAAGCTTCAGACCAAATGAATTCTTCGTTCTTCCTGGTAAGCTTCGTCATTGGTTCAGCAATCTTGGAGAAATCCTTCACGAATTTTTGGTAGTAGCCAGCCAAACCCAAAAAGCTTCTGATTTCTGCAACCGAGCTTGGTGCAGTCCACTTCTCAATAGCAGCTATCTTCTTTGGATCCACCGAAATTCCTTTTCCTGTGACAACATGGCCCAGAAATTCCGCTTTGTCTAAAAAGAATTCGCATTTAGATAGCTTACCATAGAGCTTCTCCTTCCTCAAGGTGCTCAACACTTTCCTCAGGTGCTCTTCATGCTCTTCCTCAGTCTTCGAGTAGATCAGTATGTCATCGATGAAGACAACAACAAACTGATCCAGGTATTCATGGAAAACCTTGTTCAAGAGGTTCATGAATACCGCAGGAGCATTCGTCAGTCCAAACGGCATGACCAAGAATTCAAATTGCCCATACTTGGTGTTGAATGCCGTCTTGGGAATATCCTCCTTCCTGACCTTGATTTGATGGTAGCCTGATCTGAGGTCTATCTTCGAAAATACCTTGGCTCCACTCAGCTGATCAAACAGGTCGTCGATCCGGGACAGAGGGTACTTGTTCTTGATGGTGATGTTGTTCAGCGCCCGGTAATCAATGTACATTCGCACGATTCCATCCTTCTTGGGCACGAACAAAACTGGTGCTCCCCAGGGTGAAGTCCCGTCTCTGATAAATCCTTGTGCCTTCAGTTCATCAATCTGATCCTTCATCTCCTTTGCCTCCTTGGGGTTGACTCTATAGCATCCCCGAGAAATAGGGGAAGAGCCGGGTACTAGATCGATGGTGAATTCTACATCTCGATCTGGCGGCAATCCTAGAAGACTGTCTGGAAAGACGTCCATGAATTCCGCTATGATAGGGTGAGGAGGCCCGGGTTCTTCGGTGATGGAGGAGTAGGTAACACTCTTCATGTCTTCCGAAGCTCGAGAGATTTCAAACTCCGGTTCTCCTGGTGGGCTGAAGATTACACAACATCTATGACAATCTATCAGCGCATGCTGCTCACTTAACTAGTCCATCCCTAGGACTACATCATAGTTGGGCAGGGGCATCACAAGTAAGGGTGTTAAGAATTGGTGGCCTGAGATAGTTATAGGACAGTTACAAGCCTCGGTGATGGGTATGGGACCACCACCAGTCATAACTCTACTAATCACCTTGCTAAGTCCCGTATCTAGATGGTGTGCAGAAATAAACTCTGATGATATGAAACTATGTGATGCACCCGAATCAAATAATGCTAGAGCAGGATGTGAAAACACATAAATGGAACCTGTGATGACATCAGCGGTGGGTTCCTGCTCTAGTTCTTGCTCTTCTGCTGCTAGGGCATAGGCTCGCCCGGTCTTCTGCTGGTGTTGTCCGAACCGTTGTTGCTGAGTGGGTAGGGGATCTCTTTGCTGAGTTGCTCCGGTCCGGTGGACTGACGAGGGGCAGTCCTTCACTTGGTGGGTGGCAGACCCACAGACTAGGCAGTGTCCTAGCCTCTTCCTGCATATGTTCGACTGATGTCCTGGCCTCTTGCAAAAATCACAGACAGGGATCTGCCTCTGAGGCAATTTGTGGTTGGTCCTTGCCTGATGGTGCTGCTGCTGCTGGTGCGAAGGCCTGTTGTTGTTGTTGTTCTTGGGCCTCTTCTGGTTACCCTGGAAGTTGCTAGTTCCAGGATACTCCCTCTTGGATCGAGAAGGCTGGCTCTTCTCCACGTCCTGAGCTCGTATCAGGATCCTCTCATATGTCTTGGCGCCACCTGCGATCACAGGGGTGCGAATCTCTTCTCTTAGTCCATACCTGAATCGTTCAGCACGATCCTTGGGGTCAGCAACCAAGTTCTGGGCAAAGCGGCTAAGTCGGCCGAACTCTGCCGCATACTCGCCGACCGTCATGTTTTCTTGCTTCAGGTCCTGGAATTGTCTTTCCATCTCCCGCATCTCTGATGTTGGGAAGAACTTCCTGTGGAACAGCCTCTTGAAGGTGTCCAAGTCGAGCTGCTTGTCCTGGAGTCGGGGTTCATTCCGATACCAGGTGCTTGCCACATCTTGCAGCTAGAGTCCTACTGCTTCGGTCTTGAGGTCCTCTGGGAGTCGAGCGACGCTCAAGAGACGCTCCATACTGTCTAGCCATTCATCGGCGTAGATGATACCCTCGGTTCCTTTGAAAGGTCGAGGGCTTTGCTTCTTAAAGCTCTCTATATCTCCGACCTTCATGTAATAATACGCCTCTAATCAAAGCAATGGCCTTAATGATATAACTTAACTCCTGAATTATGCTTACCTTGGCAGGTCGTGGCTCCGATGAAGTGGTTCCTCCTCTCTCGAAGGCAGCCATAGCCACATTGTGGGCATTCTCCATGCCTTCTCTCATGATCGCGGTCTGCTCGCGATGGGCTGCAGCTTGGGCTGCAGTCTGTTCTCGATGAGCTTCTGCTTGGGCTCTCTGTGCTTCAAGCACTCCTCGTAGCATGCCCACTAGATCGGTGGGATCCACGGGCACTGGTGGGGCAGCTGGTGCGGATACTACCGCAGGGGTCTGCTGCTCAGTCCGGGGAAGTGTAGGGTTCGCCGCTTGAGAAGTAGTGACGTAAGCGCCGCGGAGTGCTGGAGATTGATGGGGACGGTCGGTCAGCTACAACGGTGAAGGGTCTCGACATGCTGGGGGAGATGGGGTGTGTTCGGGTGATGACACCTCATCGCCAGCAGGGGTAGTCTTTTCCTTGGTCATATTCTGGAAGGTTTAGGATGAAATCATAAGCAAGGTATCCTACCAGTCTATAATCAAACAAAAATATTTATGTATATAATTCGGACCTATGTTGTGACAAATCAATGTTCTAGTGTTCTAATTGTTTCTAGGTATGTTTTTCTAAGTTGTTGTTGTTGACCTGCATGGGCCACCACTAAAAACATGTCACGACCCGATCCCAAATAATTGGATCGAATCGGATCTTGCCCAGCCTGCACCGTTGTTGAGACGGCGGCAGTAAGCTGTTCCATTAGCAGGTAACCACAACAACATCTATATTTGTCACAACTCAATATTCGGGAATTGAAAACTTTATTTAAACATTGAAATAAATACAACTGGAATTAAAAGAACTGAATTCAAATAACAAAATTTTTCAAAGAAACAACAAAACTGGAAAAGAAAATCAAGCTAAGCATTCGGCTCATCGGCCTCAGTCCCTGCGTCCTCCAAAGGGGACTCTGGCAGCACCACGGGGTACAGAACCGGGTCGTAATAGCTGTTGATTAACAGCTCAGCATCCTCAATATCCCCTAAAAATATTATCTCCAGTCAAGAGGGAGCAAAGTACAATTCATGCTAATTTGACAGTTAAAATAATAATAGAAACATGCACTTTTAAACAATTTGAAATAAACAATTTTATAGCAGTTAAACAGTGTGATTTGAATAGGCAATGAATATGACCGGCTTGGGTTGTACAGTTGTATCCTATTGATACGATATGGCTTATCCCCGTGTGTAAGAGGGGTAAGCTAATACAGTTCTAAGTTATCAGTTGGATGTGGTCATAAACATTATACTATTCCCCCAGTCCCCAACAGTCAATCAGTCAGTGCTCTCAGAGAGAGTTTCGTGTTGCATCGTGGTTTAAACTTGCAGTAAAGCGATTATTAAATAACTGTAAACTAACACAAAATGTACTTGCCTCAAATTGGACTGGACTTGAAGGGATGAAGACTTGAGATGGGATTTAGACTCGTCTTCGAAATCCTACATTCGAGAAGTTGACTCAGAATCCAGAGTTACCAAGCTAACTATGCTAGTTACAATCTCTAATTGTGTCCTAATCAATTTTAATCTTTATTTATGCAATCACAAACAAAAACGCGATTATCGGTGCGTTGTAATTAATAACGAGGGAAAGATCAATTCAACTTGTAATTTGGAAAAACTCATAGTTATCAATTTAATTGGTTAAAATTTTGTATTTTCGTAATTATACATATAAAACTAAATTTCTTATTTAATGAGAAAAACATGATTGTTATTTAAATATTACAAACTTGTAAATTTTAATGTGAGAAAACTTCATTAATTTTCTATTCAAAATAATATTTATTTAGATTTACGCGTACGCTAAAAAAACTCGCAAAACCAGAGAATGACAGAAAACCTACGCTACAAAATTACAGGCCACAGAGAAAAATAGAAAAGTTGGGCTTATGCCCTTACAATTTATTTTACATAAATTGAAATAAGAGAAACAATTGTTAGTTCTAAAATTATCCTACAAATTAATTATGAATAAATTAATAATTAAAATAAATTAAATTAATAATGAGTCTCAGATATTGGTCCAATCGTCATATAGGCTAATGCCTCAACATCCGGACGAAGCCGGTTTCGTTTGCACTTAGCCAGGGCCCATTGACCAATACGGTCGTCGTCCAAAATCCAAAATATTAATATTTTTCGAAAACTATTTTAAAATCATTTTAAAAATTATAATTAAATTTTATGGAAAATCCAGCAGCATTTCCTCTATTTTTGGTCAACCCAAAAACTGGAAAAGTGTGCCATAATATCCAGTATAAATCCCAAACCAGGGAAACCCATGAATTAAATTCCATAACCAATTTATTTTATATAAAAATATATTCACAGAAACGTTTCCGAAAATATTCGGAAAATCCGAAACGTATTCGGAGATCCAAAATCATCCCAGAAAACATCACAACAACAATTCAGAAGAATCCGAAAACCCAATATCAAGAATTCATTTCCGAAAGTTTCGGAAAAACAAACCAACTAACAGAGGCTTTCCCGGAAGTCTCTCGGAAAATACCGGAAACAAAACGTAACCCAAAAATCGAATTCCCGAAGGAGATTCGTGGACCAATCTCATCACAGACACGGGAGGGACGATCTACTATGATTAACCAGAAATTACCCAAATCGACGGAATCCGAAGGGTTGCCTCGGACTCGGGACACGCGAATCCGCGAAGACGAACTCGGAAACGGAAACGAACCACGCCGAAAGCACACGCAGGTGCTGTCCACTCGGGACAGGGCTACGCGCGCGCAGATCGGGGCTGTCGGGGGCGGCAGCGGCTGGAAAAGGCGCTGGGCTCGGGTGCCGCTGGAGGGCGCGGCCTAGTCGGGGCTGCCGGGGAGGCGCCGGCACGCGCGGGGTCGAGGGCGGCGGCGATGAGCGCCGGGCGCGCTCGGAACAGCCGCGAGGGGCGCAGGCTGGATCGGGGTCCGGCGGTGCGCGGCCGAGAGGTCGCCGGGGCGCGGGGGACGAGCGGGTGGCCGAGAGGAGCTCGGGGGTTGGCTCTGAGTGGGAGAGGGGGAGAATGAAATGGAAGGGGGTTTGGTTTGTGAGAGAGAGTGTTTGAGTTTTGTGGGAATAATGGGAGTTGTGCTCCTGAAGAGAGAAGTGAACGTGTGTGTGTGTGTATATATGATGGAGGGAGTTGTGGTGGAGGGGTGTGTGTGTGTGAGCTGGAGTGAAAGAAGGGGAGAGAAGTGAGGGGGTGAGGGGGGGAAAAACGTGGGGAGGGGAGTTGGTCCACGGGTGGACCAACTCAAAGAGTAAAAAATATATATATATATATATTATATATATATATATATATATATATATATATATATATATATAATAAAAGAAAATCAGAATTCAAAAGAAGGGAGGGGGTTCCGGTCGGGTCTGGGTTTCGGAAATCTGGTCTGGGTTCGGGTCAGGTCAACAATCAAAAAGCCAAATATTAATTTTGAAATTAATTTTTTTAACTCATAAATAATACTAATACTAATAGTAATAGTATTATAATATTAATAATAATTCACAATACTAAAACTGGGTTTCACAATAGTGGATTAAAGCCGGAAAGAGTTCCGGAACTGGAGAGGATACCAGGATATATTAGTGTTGGTATATTGTTATCGCTTCTTTTTTGCAGTCTTAATCTTTAAATTGCTTATTAGCAATTGTTTAGTGCTTGATTAGTTACCTTGGCCCTATTCACCCCCCCCCCCCCCCCGGGCCGCCGCTCTAGGGTGCTTTCATCTTTTGCATCCCCAAACATTTCCATGTTATCAACTGTTGGATCTTGTTTAGGTCATGTAATCTTAAAAATTGATTTGAATGATTCAAATCAACAGTTAAGATTAGATGACTTAAACAAGATCCAATGATTGAAAGCATGGGGGTGCTTGGGGATGCAGATCCCTTATATATATATATATATATATATATATATATATATATATATATATATATATATATATATATATATATACTACAAAAATTTATTCGGTTTTCGGTTTTGGACCGAAATCAAAAATCGAAATCGAACAAGTAAATTTAGTATTAACTATATTTTCAAAACCGAAACCAAACGATTTTTTTAAACCGAATCAAATCGGTTCGATTTTCGGTTCAAAACCGAATAATGCTCACCCCTAATGGCAAGCAATCCTAAAACCAGCCTTAGCCGCCTTATTATTACTAGTCTACATGTACGTGCTTTGCACGTATTTTAATTAGAATATCATAAGATCAGTTGTCGTCTTTTCGACTTTTTCAGATGATTATTTACGTGTGTGTGGGTTTTTTTCTTTTTACAATGCCAAGAGATTTAAAGTACAAATGTTATTTTCTTTAATTTTCTATTAAGAATAATAATCTTTGAAAAATGATAATGATAGAAAAGTTTATTACCATTGGAACATGAAAAGTTGTATGGAAAAAGGAAACTTGCATACAAACTTTATTGCTTTGACTCTTAAACATAAATGACATGTAAGTTGACATAACAACATAATGTTTATAAAATATTTAAGGGTATTTAAGGAATTCAAAAGTTTTACCACCAAGTTTTCACATTATATAGTAGAATAGATTATTATTTGGAAAAGCTAGTTTGTTTTTGGGATAATTTTTGAAAACTACGGAGGTACAACGATGCCGACACCGTGCTTAATACTAGGCCAGACCCGTCCCATTTCCTAGTTGGGCTGGACCAAGACCCACCCTTTTTTCCAGGCCCCTCTATTCAAATCTGAAGATTTGAAATCTCTCCAACTCCTTTCATTTGAAAGTCCCCAACGTCTCTCGCTCTCTCTCTCTTTCTCTTTTCCGACAAATAAAGCACACCAATCTCCGTTCTTCTCATTCCCTTTATATTTTTAGGGATAGGACTCTTCTTAATTTCTAGGGTTCTATCGTCGATTTTTAGGGTTTCCTCGTCTCCGAACCCATGGATCATCTTCCCCGGGAGACGGAGGATTACATCAAGCAATCGATCGATCACTCCTTAGGCCTCGCCATCCCCTCCACAACCCTCCAATTGAAGCTCCAGAACTCCGAGGATGACCGCCGCCGCCTACAAGACGTCGTCTTTCTCCTCCAAGCCCGGCTCGGGGAGTCGCAGAAGCGCGTCGACCAGTACAGGGTTCGTAAATCTCGAGTTTTTTTTTAGGGTTTCTTTTAGGGTTAATTTCTATTTGGTTTGGTTTTTCTTACTTGTGAGTTGGACAGGCGGAGGCGATAATGAACGCTCAGGGCTTGAAGAAGTGCGTGGAGGAGAAGGAGGCTATCGTGGCGGAGTACAGGGACCTCCAGGCGCACTGCTCCAGACTGGAGAAGGAGTGCACGCTCTACCAGAGAGACTTGGACAAGGTCATGGAGTCTTTCGACGAGATGGCCAAGGAGAACGAAGAACTTCAAGCCCGCCAGCAGGACGATTCTGCTGTGAGTATCGCCATCCATTAATATCTTTACATGTTACGAGTGTATGCTTAATTTACAAAAATAAAAGACTTACCTTTTCAGTATTTTCAGCTTTTTTCCCCTTTTGGTCACTTTTAGATATGTAAACCTAAATCGAGGTTCTCTTACTTTGAAAATCGTAGCTATTTTTACTCTTTTTCATACAAATAACTATGTTTAAGTTGTAGTTTATATCCAAATATATACGATGCAGCAGGCATGTCAACCTGAGATCATAAATTGAATAATTTACAAAATCATGGCTATTCAACAAGGTTTCCGCTGGTATTGCATTCAAGAAGTGCCTAACTTGTGTCCAAGGAGTGTCCAATATATATTGTTATACATTCATATCTACGGAGTGCCCCAAAAGTGCATTCAAGCGTACCATATGAAACTAAAATATCTTATGAAATTGTGGACACGCTCAAGAAGCTTCCTGTTAGTAAGTTGTCCAAAGAGGTACATGTCCAATAGTACCATTTCCTACAAAGACCAGACTCTATCCTAGAAGTTTTCTTGATGAATATCAATTGGATTAATTGATTAGTATTCATGCCTTAACAAATCTTGGTTAATTAAGTTAAGATTGATCGATCCTTCCCTATGAAAATCAGTAGTTAGTTGAGATATGTAAAGGGCGATTAGTCGGGGTCAATCAATTGGGGAACCGGGGAATCAACTAACGTTAAGAACTTTTCGTACTAGCGGAGTATTCATGGGCAGTACTGTTGAACATGTACGAGTTCCTTCTAATGAAAAGATAAGGTTCAATGAGGATTTGGTTCCCCTGAACATGTTTAATCTATCAATTGCGCTTTGTGGCTAATAACATTGATACTAACAAAACTAAGTACATGTTCAACAGGTAAACGGAAGTAAAGTTTAGTTAAAGAACATGTTTGGTCACTCCAATTTGTCGATGTTCCGATAAAGACTTGCAAAAAATATAAAATTTGTTACAACAAGTATTTAACGGTTCATAAAATTTAAAATTAAGTAGCTTGAGTTTTCTTTTAGTTTGTATTTATATGTAAGTAATGGTACTTCAAGCTATCTTATGATATATGAGATATTAGTAAAAGAATATATTATCTTCTATATGTTAAGGTATTGAATCAAAAATCTTAAATTCCCCCAAAATCATGAATTTCAGAATTCTATTCGAGTAGAAATCTCAAACATCGTGATTTAGCTCTTCTTAATGTTGTTTGCCATCATAACATTTCCAAATAACAACAAAATAACATAAATGTTTTTGAAATGAACATCAGCCGTTTAGATCATAGACTGCAATCTAATTTTTAACTGGAAATTGCTGAGAAACCCAATTTCGGGGTGGGCTTTTATGAAATGTCCACCCGCTGGATGAGTTTTATGAAATGTCCAGAATTAAGTATTTTCACGTTAAATATTCCAAGATTCCCTTTTAGATGTCACCCGCTGGAAACTGCTATTTTTATAATACCGAAACTACCCCTCCGCGCGAATTGGTCATCTATATGTATTTGAATTCAAAAAACTCAGATCTGGATTACGATTTTCGTCTTCTTCTTCTTCACGAGAAATCTGAATTCTATTGCTCTCATCTTTAGCAAAGATCGCAAAGATCGTTCGTAGTTCGGTGTGCTTTTCTTCAGTCGAACTTAGATTATCGCTCGTCATCATCATCACCATCATCATCATCTTCATCGTGGAGACATTTGAAGTTTTCCGACGATTAGGTCAATTGTGGAGAGAAGATCTTTCTTCTTTTCCATAAGAATTATTATCGTTTTGAAAGAAGAACGAAACTCTTTATTCCTGACAAAATTTTTCTAAAAAAAATATATTTTCCGTGTTAAAACCACGGAGAATGACCATTCTCCACCACGGAGAATGACCATTCTCCGTGCTAAAATGACGGAGAATGACTATTCTCCGTTTTAAAAACCACGGAGAATGGCATTCTCCGTGTTAAAAACTACAGAGAATGACAATTTTCTATGGGTTTTAACACGGAGAATGCCATTCTCCGTGGTAAAGTGACGGAGAATGGCCATTCTCCGTCATTTTAGTACGGAGAATAGCTAAGATCCATCAAGTACACGGAGAATGGCCATTCTCCGTGTAATTTAGAAACGGAGAATGCCATACGGAGAATGCCATTCTCCGTACTAAATTACACAGAGAATGGTCATTCTCCTACGTTTTAACACTGGGAATAACCATTCTCCGTGTAAATTAACACGGAGAATGTCATTCTCCGTTTTAATTAAGACGGAGAATGTCATTCTCCATTTTATTTAACACGGAGAATGACATTCTCCGTGTTAATTTACACGGAGAATGACATTCTCCTGCATTTTAACACTGGAATGACCATTCTCCGTGCTAAATTACACGGAGAATGGCCATTCTCCGTTTTATTTAACACGGAGAATGGCATTCTCCGTTTTATTTAACACGGAGAATGGCATTCTCCGTGTTTCTAATACGGAGAATGGCCATTCTCCTGCGTTTTAACACTGTAATGACCATTCTTCGTGCTAAATTACACGGAGAATGACCATTCTCTGTGTAAATTAAGACGGAGAATGACCATTTTTCGTGTAATTTAGCACGGAGAATGGTCATTCTCCGTGTAAATTAAGACGGAGAATGTCATTCTCCGTGTTACTAACACAGAGAATGACTATTCTCCGTGTAAATTAAGACGGAGAATGACATTCTCCGTGTTACTAACACGGAGAATGGCCACCCTCATGCGAAATTAACATTTTTCGTGTTCTAACACGGAGAATGACCATTCTCCTGCATTTTATGGTCAGTTGAAAATTTGAAGGGCCATAACTTTTGACTGGGAGGTCGAAACGAGGTCCCGTTTGTCCCAAAACGAGCGTATCTTCGAGGAGCCTGAAAGTAACCATTTCTCCATTAGACGGCCTTCCGAAATTTTAGAATCGCAAAAAAATGATGTTTTGACCTCCGTTTTAGCACTTTTGTTGTCTGTCTCGGTCTTTCCGAAATTTTCCGACGAGTTTTTGAAGATTTTTGAGGAGAAAACCTAGATTCGAAAGTGAGCAGCGTATGAAAGAAGATGAAGTATCGAAACATTTTTTTAAGAGTAGTTTCGTGGGTGTTTTCAATAAATTAGAAGGAAGGGCAAAAAGGTCATTCGAAACCCTCTTTATATATTTTTTGCTAATTCTGGGCACGCGATGAAAGTTTCTTTTGCGGTGGGTTTTTCATAAAACTTTTTAAATTTTTGGGTATTTCATAAATTTCCCCAATTTTTAATTCACCTCAGTTATTAAAGTTCCATTAAGAACTTGCATGTCGGTTAGAATTTGAGAAGATCAGGAAAGGAAACAGATACAAATATTATTTCAGAATGAAACAATAACAGAGCCTTTTATTCAAAATTTACTTTGAGATTGTTGCTCATAGTTTCATTAATATAGAATTTGAATACTTCTTTTGCTGATAACCGCATATTATACGAAGCTGACAATGGTGTGTCATGCTTGCTTATGTTTCTTATTCTCATAAGTTCATTCTAATAGCGTTTGATGTTTTGCAAATAACCATTGCTTAGATGACTATACCCTGCAAATTGGTTCAAAGTATCGGTATCGAAATCGGTATCGGACCATTCCTATGAGTATCAGGATCAGCAGTATCGATAGTATCGGCAGTTTCGGATCGGAGTATCAGATATTTTGGTATCGGAAAGCAAATAATTATTAACAAATTATTAACATTTTAGAAAGTATCTTTTATATATATAGACATAATTTTAAGTATTTCCAGTGTTGTTTCTTAGCAGTTTTGAAATTGAATTAAATAATAGACACCATTGCCAATTGGTTTACATGAGATATATAAGTTTTCTTCTTTCACATTCTTTTTAAACCTTATTATGTTTTTACACCCTTGCTGAATGGTCAATTTTGTTCATTTTTTTTTTGTCGAACTGATCAAAAAATAGACCTCCAATGTCGGTATCGGTCAGTATCGGATATCGGTTGGTATCGGATCAGGATATGCCAAACCGTATCGGTATCAGCCGTATCGGATCGGTATTGTCCGATACTGTAAACTATGCTTGCGATGCCTGTGTATGTTCAGAGTCAACTCTTAGGTCTCGTTTGGTTCGCGGAATCATCGTATTGGAAAAGGAAAATGATCACTTTTCTATATTTGGGTGCCAAAGGGATTGAGGAGGAAAGGAAAGTGATTTCCAATGGAAGGAAATTATTAGGGAGGAAAGTGATTCCATCCATCCAAGCAAGGAATCACTTTCCCACATTGAAGTATTCACTTTCCTTTCCAAATTCCTTGGCATTTCCAAACACTGGAAAGGAAAATCAATGAAAATTGTAATTTCCCAAAGGAAAGGAAATGTCAAGGAGTTGATTTCCTTTCCCTTCCATTCTGCGAACCAAACGAGGCCTTATTGGATAGTCTTCCCTTTTAAAATTGCCGACTATACCACGAATGGATCTTGGCAAAATTATAGGGCTTTGGTGCTTGTATTCAATCAGGAAGATGCAAGTTCGAATTTGGAACAACTTCTCTAGACCCTAAAACAGGGATAAGACTGCATAGATCTGGACCATCCTTATAGCCTTAGATTTGCTTGGGCTTCTGGCACTAGTATACCTTTTGTTATATTTTTCAGTTTTACTTTATTATGCTAATGAATTGTGATGAAATAAGATGTAAGCCACACATTTGATTTCATAGTAATAAATTAGCTACCTAGAGAAAAGCAGCACATTGGCTAAGTTTTAGCCTAGAGTGTTACATCATTTTGGCTGCCTATCCCTTTGGTCAATTCATTCTTCTAGAATTTTTGCAGCAAAGCCCACACAATTGGGATAAAGGCTTTGTTCTTGTTGTTGCCTCATTGTCTTTGTTTATACATTGCGACTTCTGGCATTCTTTAGGCTTTTGTTGATATTAATTTAAAAGCACTCTTCTTCATGTGTCAAATCGTATATTTTATTTTCTTCTGCTACTTTTGAATTCTGTATATTTCGTGATTTTTCTTCCACGTTGGAATTGCTGCAAACTCTAGATCTCTGCACTAGCTGCTGAAGTTGATTCCTTGAAGAAGGACAAGGAGAATCTGAAAATAAACCTTCTTAGAGCTGAAGAGGAGGTTAGAAACTTAGAAGATATACAGTACTCTTTCTCCTTTTTTCTAACACATAAATCAATCTCATAGTACTTCTTGTCTGCACTCTTAAGGTTAAGGTACTGTTTGAAGAAAACAGATTGTTGGACGAGAAGAACAAGAGGTTGGTAAAGCAGTTGAACAAAGAAAGACGCCAACAATCTGAAAGCAAGACCTCTTCTTGCAAGTCCTCTGCCAAAGTAAGATATCCTGAAATCTTTATATTAGATTCAGTTGAATCATCGAATATTATGTGTAAAGTTGTTTAAATTCTTTGGATGGTTCTTGTGCTCTGTAAGTTAATTTCTAGGTCAGGTTCACAATAACGAAGGTTCCCTTCAAAGCAAAAAATTTCAGTAGTTGGATTTCTTAGTCAGTGACACATCACTATCACTATCTATAACAAGCTTGACGGTGACTAAAATTTGTTGTTTCCTATTTCAATGGAATATCATATAAAAATGGAACTTTCCAATTGAAACATGAACAACACAAATTTCAGATGTGATTGAAATTTATCTCCAAGCTTCATCAGTCAATTTTTTGGATGAAAAAAATGTTCTTCTGTTCAGGTAACTGAAATTGTTGTGTTCTTATTTCAATTGGAAAATCATATAAAGATGTGGTGGTATGCGATGCTATGGATCCTTATGTTGTGCACCATGTCTTGCCGGGAGGCCTGACCTATAAATCAACTAATGAAACTTTTACTATGAATACTGCTGATGTGAAAAAAAGACAAACTGACTATTGAAGTTTTTTTGCTTTGATGGTGAAACCCCCGGTAGTTATGCCTGTTGACATCACAAAAAAAGCTTCAACTGATGTTGGAAGTTTTCGGTGATTACATGTATTACAAATTGCTAGATAGGTTGCCACCTATGAGGGATAACCCAACACCACCAAGACCTGATTTTCTTATGTTTATCATAAGTGTCAAGAATTGATTGAAGACTGAAGTTAGAGAGATCAAAATTTGAGAGAAGAACTTGCGATAAATATCTAGTCGAAATAGCTATGCATATGAGAAGGAAGATTACAATTCTTGAACTTGAGGACGAGTTATCTAGTAGGATATTGTTATGCTTTATCTACAAGTAGGATTTGTTTTTGTCTGATTATTTTAAGCTTCAGACATTTCTCATGTATTTCCTACTGGACTCAGGTATTGATTAAATTATTCTGAGGTTCAAAACTCAGTTTCACTATCAGTTCCAATTGGTTACTATGAGCATTGGTTACTGACAGTTTTCAGGGAGGGGTTTTCAGGTGGTTTTGATTCGATAAGTTCGTACCTATACTTAAAACTTTGGGATAAACGTAAAATTTAGATTAACTTGCCCTGCTCATAGATCAGGGAGCCATGTCAAAGCATGCTAAGTGAGAAGCAATAATACATTTTATGTAGCAACAAAACATAAGTTCGTAACCCAAGAGTAAGCATTAACTTGCCCTGGCTCGCAGATCAGGGAGCCATGTCAAGGCATGCTAAGTGAGAAGCAATTATTTACATGTTATGTAGCAACAAGTTCATAACCCAAGAGAAGCAATACCAGCTAGGTAGCAACCTTTTCCATGGATACTATTTGGTTTTCTTGTCAGTACGCTAGTATGGATAGAGAGGTCAGAATAAGATTTTGCCTAGATGGTTGCTTGCTTTGCCCTTTTTTGCAAGTCTTGGATATCAATGTTTTGTCTCTCATTTTTTTACCCTTCAAATGTAGGGAAAGCGCAAGTCAAGCTTAGGAGATAACAGTGCTACTGGACAAGGGCTTGACTTCAATGGTTCAGGCTCACCTAGACCACCTTTGTCGCCTCTGCATCAAAATTCTCCTGATTCTATCAGAACGTACAAAAAGCAACTCTTTGCTACCTGACAGATGAAGAACGTTACAGACAGCAGCTGGGAAATCATCAGAATCCGCTATCGTTAAGCCATTTCTCGGAGAATCCGCTAACGTGAAACCATTCTCTACCTAAAGATCTTTTGGATGCTAATGCCTTGAATTTGTTATAATTTTACCGGGCTTTATTGTCACCTGTTGGCCTCCTATTGAAAATAATTTCTGATTATACAGAATGTAGCTAGGTTATCTTGAGATGACTGTTTAGAAAGCTACAGGTGAAGAAACTTTCATCGTTGTGTCTCAGGTTGAGTGGCTGGTGATTTTTTTTAATGTAAGTATTTGGAATGTTTCCTGACTATTTAGATCACATGTTGAGTTTATTCTATATTACCCATCAGAAACGCCAATTGGAAGTTGTCACGTACAGCAATAGCTTTCCCAAGATTTCTAATCGAATCAGTTAGCTGTAAAAAAAAAAAAAAATCAGTTAGCTGTATTCTCCTCCATAGCTCTAAGAGCATCGCCAATAATGGAGCTCAAAAATGCATCTTCGGACTCAAATTTAAAAATAAATCTATAATTGGTTTGTGGAATATTTGAACTATTTTCCTTTCTTTTCTTTTTTTCCAAAACCAAAATGAGCTGTGTTTCTGTAAATTCCTGCAAAAAAACCTGCTGGGACCATATGGGGTACCAATCTAGTTTTATAAAATGAGCTCGTACATTTTGAATGTAAAAAAAATCCTCAGCCCCAAGTTATAGCTTTTATGTAGCTTGAATGGGAGGAGCGTCATCAAACTCCAACTGAATTTTACTATTCTACAAAATAAGCTCAGTTCCGAATCTAGAATCTAGAAATTGTGGGATTATTATTGATGCTCTAACAAAGTAAATGTGCTCCTCAATAGGAGGCCCAAACAAGGTATTATTCCTCTCCCCCCTTTTATTGCAACCAGTGAAAGGCGCATATATGTTATACGAATCCAAATCTGCAGTACATTTCTTGTGAATCAAATGCAAATATGAAACATTCACTTACCTGGACAGAAAGAACACTTGTGAACAAAACTACTACATATAAATAACAGTTTTAATAACTTTTACCAGAAAATATAGAGATAAGTTACAGATTCCATGTACAAGAAATACATGATGGAATGGGTGGGGTTCCCAACCTATGTGGAGAAGATCTCGGAGTGCGACGAGCGCCATCTGTGTGTCAGAGAAGCTCGGGGAGGTGACGAGGCCATTCGGAGACGAAGAAGAAACTCGGGAGCCATGTTTTTATATTCTGGAACAGGGGAGGCAGAATTCTGCCCGAATTCTGCTTTTTGGTTCCAGAATGTTGCTGGTAGGTTCTGGTTGCCCGACACAGAGTTCTGGCCGAACTCCGTGTCGTCGGGGCTGAGCGAAAATTTGGGATGATTCTTCACCATTGGATCTAATCAAACGGTCCAGATTTGTTGCGGGATTAGGGACTTAAGTTGGGATTTCCAAACCCTATTCCATTGTAACACAATTGTAGCACACAACAAGAAAAGAGAGAGGAAGGAGGCAAGAGTGCCATTACAACTTCGGAAGAGAAGACGGAGGATTGAAGATCGTTTTTCGAAGGAGATCGCGTTCGGGTAATCTCTACTCGTCGTTCTCGCTCTTCGTAGCCTTGTAATCATTGTTCTTACTTCTGAGTGTTGTGGGAATCCGATTTGGATCGGGAGGAGTTTGTAGAGGGTGTAATTCTTCTATTCCATTAGTGGAGGCTTCTCAGGGTTGGACTCCGATCGTCCCGTGGTTTTTCCCGCAAGGGTTTTTCACGGACGCCTATTACGGATCACTTGAGTGATTTCCAGGACGTGGTTGACCAGCTGTCTTCAATGGGAGTCAAGTTCGACGACGAAGTTCAGGGACTATGGCTGCTGTGTACATTGCCAGACTCGTGGGAGACCGTACGAGTATCTATGATCGCTTCTGCTCCAGAGGACGTGGTCAGTCTGGAGTTTGCCAAGAGCGGAGTGCTGAATGAAGAGATGCGGAGACGTTCTCAGGGCATTTCATCTACATCCCACCACTCAGAGGCATTGGTTTCAGAGAGCCGCGGAAGGGGCAAAAGCAGGGGTCCATGTGGTGGCAGAGACAAGAGCAGGGGAAAGTCCAAGGGTCGTTACGAGGACTCAGAGTGTTACCATTGTGGTAAGAAGGGCCATATCAAGCGGAATTGTTTCGCTTGGAAGAGAGAGAAGAAGGGCGACAAGGGGAAGCAAGAAGAGAACACTACAGCGGCGGCCTCAATGCATGGAGGCGATGTGATCGTCGTAGGTGATGAGGTCATTACTAACCTCGCCTGCGATGACAATTCTTGGCTGGTGGACTCAGGGGCTTCAGCACATGTATCTCACAACAGGGCACTGTTTGCCACTTACACTACAGGCGACTGTGGCATGTTGAAGATGGGCAACGGAGATGTGTCGAAGGCGGTTGCCGTTGGAGATGTGCATTTGAGAACGAAGACGGGTGCGGTTCTTGTTCTCAAGGATGTTCGTCATGTCCCTGATATCCGTTTCAACCTGGTGTCGGTTGGAAGGTTGGATGACGAGGGATTCTTCAGTCTCTTCGGGAACAGTCAGTGAAAGCTTTCCAGGGGTTCGATGGTGATTGCCAGAGGAAGCAAGAAGTCCGGTCTCTACTATATGGAGGGGAGCGCACAGGGGCACAAGAGGTGAACGCAGTCAGTGATGCGTCTACTGAGTTGTGGCACAAACGGCTCGGCCATATCAGCGAGAAGGGGATGAGCTACTTGGTGAACAGGAAGGTGATTCCGGGGCTCAAGTCTACAAAGTTGGAGAAGTGCACGCACTGTTTAGCTGGGAAGCAAAATAGGGTGTCTTTCCAAAGTCACCCAAGTTCAAGGAAGCCGGCGTTGCTCGAGTTGATTCACTCGGATGTCTGCGGTCCTATGAAGGTAAAATCTCTTGGTGGTGCTTCTTACTTTGTAACCTTTATTGATGACTGTTCCAGGAAGGTTTGGGTCTATGCCTTAAAGACCAAGGATCAGGTGCTGCCTACTTTCAAGGAGTTTCAGGCCTCTGTTGAAAGGGAGACGGGCAAAAAGTTGTTGTGTGTTCGGTCCGACAATGGCGGCGAATACATCGGTCCCTTTGATGCGTATTGCAGAGAGCAAGGGATACGACACAAGAAGACTCCGCCCAAGACACCTCAGCTCAATGGTGTAGCGGAGCGCATGAACAGGACACTGATGGAGAGGGTGCGATGTTTGCTGTCAGAAGCAAACTTGCCGGGCAGTTACTGGGGTGAGGCTCTTCTCACAGCTGCTTATGTTATTAATTTGTCTCCTAGTGCTCCTTTGTAGGGTGATGTGCCTGACAAAGTATGGTACGGCAAAGAGCCGTCATACAATCACCTGCGAGTGTTTGGCTGTAAGGCCTTCGTGCATGTACCGAAGGACGAAAGGACCAAACTTGAGCCGAAGACGAGGCGATGTGTCTTTGTCGGCTACGGTCGGGATGAGTTTGGCTATAGACTCTACGACCCAGTGGAAGAAAAGCTCTACAGAAGCAGGGACGTGGTGTTCGTCGAGGATCAGACCATGACCAACACTCAGGATTCGGAGACGCCTTCTGAGGCTGAGGAATTGCCTGAGTTAGAGTCATTTCGCTTCGAGCAGTTTCTAGAGGACATCGCAGAGGATCCAGTTATGGGAGAGCCGGTACATGGAGTTGCTCCCAACCTTGATCGTCAGCCTGCTGTTGGTGGTCAGGGTGTTCTTCAGGAGGATGAGCATGCCGGAGAGGTAGTTCCTGAGGAAGAGGAGGCTGTTAGTATACAGCCAGCACCAGTGGTTCCTTTGAGGAGGAGTGACAGGGATCGTCGACCATCTACGAGATACTCACCAGATGAGTATGTGCTATTGACTGACGGAGGAGAGCCCAAAAGCTTTACAGAGGCTATGGAAGACGAACACAGGCAGGAGTGGATGGAGGCCATGCAGGAGGAGATGAGTTCCTTGCACACTAATTACACTTATGAGCTGGTGCGGTTGCCAAAGGGCAAGAAGGCTTTGAAGAATCGATGGATGTTTAGAGTGAAGCAGACGGATGATGCTACTCGCCCTCGATACAAAGCGAGGCTGGTAGTCAAAGGCTACGGTCAGCGGAAAGGCATGGATTATGATGAGATCTTTTCGCCTGTCGTCAAGCATTCGTCTATTCGGGTGGTGCTAGCATTAGCAGCCAGTCTCGACTTGGAGGTCGAGCAGATGGACGTGAAGACGGCATTCCTCCACGGTGATCTTGAGGAGGAGTTGTACATGGAGCAGCCAGAGGGATTCTGTGAGAAGGGCAAGTCACATTTGGTCTGCCGGTTGAGGAAGAGCTTGTATGGTCTGAAGCAGGCTCCGAGGCAGTGGTACAGGAAGTTCGAGTCGTTTATGGGGGAGCATGGTTATGCACGGACGACGTCGGATCACTGTGTATTTGTGAAATATTTTGCCGATGATGATTTTATCATTTTATTGCTCTATGTTGATGATATGCTATTAGTGGGTCGGAATGCCACTAGGATAGCGGAGCTGAAGCGCCAACTGGGCGCGGCCTTCTCTATGAAGGATTTGGGCGCAGCGAAGACTATTCTTGGGATGGAGATCAGCCGAGAGAGAGAGTCCAAGCTGCTACACTTGTTCCAAACGAAGTACATTCACCGGGTACTTCAGCGTTTCGGGATGGACGGGTCGAAGAAAGTGAGTTCCCCTCTTGCGGCTCACTTTAAGCTCACTGAGGAGCAGTGTCCATCTACCGAGGACGAAAAGGAAGATATGGAGCGGGTTCCATATGCCTCAGCTGTGGGAAGCCTTATGTATGCCATGGTGTGTACGAGGCCAGATATTGCTCATGCAGTTGGTACGGTTAGCAGGTATCTTTCAAATCCTGGAAGGGTACATTGGAGTGCGGTCAAGTGGATTCTACGATATCTTCAGTGCGCTGCTGGTTGGAGACTTTCCTTTGGTGGTGACGAGCCGAAGCTGGTTGGGTATACCGACGCTGATATGGCTGGAGATGTAGACACGAGGCGATCGACTTCGGGCTACGTGATGATGTTTGCGGGAGGAGCGGTGTCGTGGCAGTCGCGATTGCAGAAATGTGCTGCCTTGTCGACGACAGAGGCAGAGTACATTGCGGCGACGGAGGCTTGCAAGGAGCTGTTGTGGATGAAGAAGCTACTGCAGGAAATGGGACTGAAGCAAGAGTAGTATACTTTGCTTTGCGACAGTCAGAGTGCTATTCATCTTGTGAAGAATCAGACGTTTCATAGCCGGTCCAAACACATCGAGACTCGGTATCATTGGATACGGGATGTGGTTGAGAAGAAGGACGCGGAGCTTGAGAAGGTTCATACAGATGACAACGGAGCTGATATGTTCACGAAGATTCTACCAAGGGAAAAGTTTGAATACTGCAGGCAGATCGTCGGGATGACGATATCCTCCCCATAGTTGTGAAGGGGGAGATTTGTTGGAATGGGTGAGGTTCCCAACCTATGTGGAGAAGACCCCGGAGTGCGACGAGCGCCATCTGTGTGTCAGAGAAGCTCGGGGAGGTGACGAGACCATTCGGAGACGAAGAAGAAACTCGAGAGTCATGTTTTTATATTCTGGAACAGGGGAGGCAGAATTCTGCCCGAATTCTGCCTCCATACAGAATTCTGTCCAAATTCTGCTTTTTGGTTCCAGAATGTTGCTGTAGGTTCTGGTTGCCCGACACAGAGTTCTGGCCAAACTCTGTGTCGTCGGGGCTGAGCGAAAATTTGGGGTGATTCTTCACCATTGGATCTAATCAAACGGTCCAGGTTTGTTGCGGGATTAGGGAGTTAAGTTGGGATTTCCAAACCCTATTCCATTGTAACACAATTGTAGCACACAACAAGAAACGAGAGAGGAAGGAGGCAAGAGTGCCATTACAACTTCGGAAGAGAAGACGGAGTATTGAAGGTCGTTTTTCGAAGGAGATCGCGTTCGGGTAATCTCTACTCGTCGTTCTCGCTCTTCGTAGCCTTGTAATCATTGTTCTTACTTCTGAGTGTTGTGGGGATCCGATTTGGATCGGGAGGAGTTTGTAGAGGGTGTAATTCTTCTATTCCATTAGTGGAGGCTTCTCAGGGTTGGACTCCGATCGTCCCGTGGTTTTTTCCGCAAGGATTTTCAACGTCAAAAATTTTATGTGTCTGCGTGATTGTGTTTGGTGTTTTGGTTTGTGCGTAGTTTGCTCGGTTCTCTCGCAGGTACTCTCTAGTTTGGGAAAAGATTTCAGCGTTTCTTTCCCAACAATACACTCCTCTACAACAGAGCAAGAACGCGAGCCAATGGCTACCCATCTCGACTTGTGGGCTAAATATACACCAATTATGAATGACTTCAACTTCAAGAAGGCTCTATATTAGCAAACAGGCTGACAAAGTATTCATCCTTGCTCATCGCCATGCTGCTGCTGAATGCTTCTTTTCATAATGCTCTTCGATGTTCAATGCTTGCAACAGCTTTGGCCCGGACTCTGGGATCCCCCAACCACTGGCAGGTCGAATTCTAAAAGCTTCCCTCTGTTGTGGTAGAACACTCCTCCACTGGCTGCCTCTGCAAGGACAAATCACTTTTCTGTTGAACTCTAATGATAAGAATTTTTGCTGGTTTGGTGAATAAGCAAAATAGGGAGAGAAAAAAACATACTAACTCGCCTAAAGAAAAGAAAGAAAAAATATAACCGAGTCTTGCAACAATTTGCTTTTCTAGGCGATTGCCTAGTTGATCTCCTATTACAAACCACTTTTACCAATCTAAATTTTCTCATACTTCAGGGTTTAGCGACTAATTAAGCACAATTAAGAAAGTTAATAGACCATTTAAAATAAGTGCTAGAAATGAGACAAGAGTACAAACACCCGATGTATCGTGATATTCTCCATAAAACATTCTAGTCCCGGAACTATTTCTGCCTTTAATCCACTATTACAGAAATAGTTACACTTGCCACCTTTGATCCGAAGGTTTCGCGGACTTCTTATGCACGAGCTTGATTCGAAGGGTTTACCGAACTTCTACACAAGCTTTGATACGAAGGCTTGCAAACTTCAACCTCTTACGAGAAATGATTTTGATCTTCTCACAAACAATATGAAGACCTCACTTTACAACTCAATTCAACTCATTCTCAAATAGATATTGGGCAAATGGAAGCCTTTGTATATGTCGAGAGGTTTGTATATGATAGAAAATTAGTGGCCAAAAGAAGTGGGAACAAACGAGGACATGTGGATTTATATAGCATGCATACAACTCTTCTCAAAATATAGTTGTTATTGTGCATGCAATATAGTGTCCGGTATACTGCCCGTACAGTAACGACTATAAAAATGGACGTTGTAGCATTTAATGCACTTTGGATACGTCCAGACGTTATATTGTCCGGTATACTAGGTGGTATACTAGTAAAAAAAGTGTTGTTGGTAAGCCAGAAAGCTACTGGATAGAAATGTAGTATAACGATATAATGCCCGATGTACCGGTCGGTATACTGCTAAAGAAAATGTGTGCTTTTGGCGAAACAGAAGAATGTTGGATAAAATAACTAAGAAAAAAGTATACTAGTCGGTATACTGGGTGGTATACGGGCCGGTATACCGCCAACAGTCTATTTTTGTGAATTTAGCAATCTGGGAAAAAAAATTGGATTTAGCTTTTATTTACCGCCTACATATTGAATTACAATTATTCCTAGATAATAAAATAAATAGATATTATACATGACTTGATGCCTTGATAGCTTGACGTATTCCTTTATTTGAATGGTAACATTTCCTTTCGATGACAGTTCGAAGCAAACCAGATCTACAAACCAGCAGAACCCCCGACATCATGTTCGTGAATTCGGAGATATCAGGGACAGTTTAGAGAAATATTGAGCTGACATTGTCTTTAACCCATCATGATTTCTTCATTTGCATAAGTCCATCTTTACTCTTATTGTTTTTTTTTTTTTTTTTGCAAAACACATGTTAGGCGAACAAAACAATATCATGATAAAATTAATGCACACTATAAGAATGTCAAATTTAAGTATTAACAACATAGTAATTGCATGATCATTAGTGATTTTATAATACTATACTTAATCGATTAACCATAATAAAAAAATTCAAATTAATTATTAGATTACCAAATCACTGTTACAATTTTTTTTTGTATAATTTGTTTTCAAGTACCTAAGAATTCGCTTCAACCGAGGAAAAATGAACTTTAGGAGCACCGTTAATCTAGCAAACCATGCTTACTAAGTATTATCGGACATTTGAGTGAAGTATACAGGAATTTAGCTACAAGTGCTGATTACAATCCTTCAAAAGCCCACTACATTCATATGACTATCCAAGGAAATCATCCCCACGTGTTAATCCTCTAGAAGTAGAAGAGATTCGTGATCGATTGCGATCACAGAGACATCCCATAGGACACAAGCTTCTAGATTTGAGAATTGAGTGACTAGATCGACCTATGTATGCTTCATAAAGAAAACATGATGGGGACATTTAAATCAAGTTCCTGACATGCAAATCTCCATTTAATAGAAGATTTGTGGAACTAGCAACACTAGAGCCACACACATGCACCAGACTATCTGAAGCATAATCACTGCAGACTGAACGATCAATTGAGTATGCAGGGGCATATGACGAGTTTATGCTCTTCGATGCGGTTGATATTTTGGGCTAATTAGCGTTTTGACCCTGAATTTTATATCAGATTAGAGTTTAAGCCCTGACACGTCCAATTAGAAATTTTGTACCACAAAATTATCTTTTTTTTTCCCTTTTTTTTCATTATACCCTCGTTTCCAGCCTGTGTTGGTTTCTTGCCCTTGTACTCATCTTCAGAGTATAATGGAAACAAGGAAAACCAAAATAAAAATCTAAAGTTCTAATTGGACATATCAGGACTTAAATTCTAAGACGATATAAAATCCAGGGTCTAAACACTAATTAGCCCTATAGTTTTATAGGTGTTCAGTGCCTAGGATGAACTTATATTTATTATCTACGTGTCTTTGATTTCTGTGCTAATCTAGAACCCCAGTAATTCCTTTTGAGAAAAGAAAATTTGGAGGATGACTCAAGGAAATAGGGTTTCACACATTTACAAAACTTGCTGTTAGCACTTTCTATATGCTATGGGAAAATGCTAACCTTATTCACTATCTATCATGAATCATTCTCCTTTAATTGATTTGTAATAGGATTATGGCAGATACAGCTTTCAAGATTTTCTTTGATGTTGCATAATTTCATAATGGAACGTTAATAATCTTTGATACTGTGAGATCGTGCCATTTTCTTGTTACTAATTTGCCTTCCTGGTAGGACATCTGCATAACATTGTCGAGGGAATGACAACGAGATTCTCATCAATTTCTATTGTTTTATAGCTTTGCTGAGATTGCCAAACAAGGGTGGCTAAATTATCGTAGTAGTATCCTAACTGTAGCGCTTGGCCGTTTTTGTCACCTTAACTTTTCACTACTCGATTTTGGTATCCCAACTTCGTAAATTACTCTTTTGAAGTATCTTCCATCAATTTTTTTTTGGTTCTTAATAGCTATGTTGTATTGGGCGCTAGGCGAGGCGAGGCGAGACCATGCCCGCCTCGCCTAGGCGCGCCTAGGCGCCCGTCCAAATTTTTGGGTCTCTAAACTTGTGTAAACAATGTAGGCAGCAACAGTAGCAAAAGTCAGCAGCAACAGTAGCATAAGGCCGCAACAGTAGTAGCAGAAGGCTGCAGCAGCAGTAGCAGATTGCAATAAGAGGGAGAAGACAACAGTAGCAGTAGCAAAAGGCAACAATAGCAGTAGCAGAAGGCAGCAAACAGCAACAATTTTTACAATAGCACCTGTTTTAGCAACAATAATAACCCTAAAGCCCAAAAAAATATATTAGTAAAAAGTCCATAGCCCATCCTGAGATCCACCGCCTAGGCGTTCGCAGTTGTCTCTCCTGGACGAACCTGGACGCCCGCCTAGGCGCGCCTAGGCGGCCCTCGCCTTACACTGCAGTAAAATATGCAGGTCGAGGCGACCTGTTCAAATCGGGCGCGCCTAGGCGTCGCCCGTAACAACATAGCTTAATAGTTGTGTTTGTTGTTGGTGTTGTGTTGATTTTTGTTATGAAATAATTCATGAATAACAATATTGTTTTGTTCACGATGAACTCTTATTTGCAACTAAATTTGGACGGAAGATACTTCAAAAGGAAAAAATTTTAAGTTATGGTGCCAAAATTGAGCAGTGAAAAATTAAGATGTCAAAAATGTCCAATTGCTATAGTTGGGGTGTCATTGGGGGTAATTTAGCTAAGAAGAAAATTAGGTCTCTGATGAAATTACCATAAAATATGTTGTCCAAGCATCTTGAAAATGGAGAAGCTAACGGTGAAATAAGACGACGAGCGGTAATTACTTTATACGTACAAGAATTACCCAAAGTAAGGATTTAGCTTATGTGCAAGTTTATAAATCATCAACCATTTAATTAAAATAAATTACGGAAGATTATAATTTTAAACTTTCTCTATTTTCTTTGTTATAACCGAATACCTTCTTCTTTTTATTCACATATATCCATAACAAATTATATCCATAACAAATTATAATTAAAATATAACTAAATCTTTAACAAATTTTAATTTAAATATAAAGATATATAACAAATCTTTATTTAAATATATTTAAATATTTAAATTATTTATCAATAATATCAGAAAGAAAGAAAAATTATTTTACGTGCGCGTGAATTTACTAGTATTGAAAAAGACCTCTTTTTTTTAGGTGTCCTTTTCTCCATGCCAGCGAGCAAGGAGGGATTCAAACTGTGTCCATCCCCACGGACACCCCCAGGTGTACCCAACGGGCTACACCCCTACGAACAGTATTGAAAAAGACTTAACACCTGAAAGAGGGATAGTACTGCATTTACACCATTTATCGTGTTTATTAGTGCCCATTATATTGTTTCCAATTGATATTATCAGAACTTGCTTTACCTTAATTGTTTGGTGTCAGTCACTAATATCAGTATGAATTGGCAAATTCAGTTTTTCTTTTCATTTCTTTTTTTCATAAATATGGGTAAAGTACTTATCCTGGTTCACCTGGGCAAAGCATCCAACCAAACCATATATTCCAAGAAACTGTTCATGTTCATAAAGTAGCACTCAGATTTAAACAACAATCTCGGTATCAGAAAGCCTTACTAGTCACCAAATGTGACAAAAAAAAAAGGACAATTTCTTGATTTGTTCACGTCATCCTTATGCAGAAGTCATGCTAATCTTATCTATGTTATTCCACTTTTATCTGGTGTATCATCCAAATTTAGTTGTAAGGATTTTACATTTTTTATTTCACTGCAGAACTTATTATGTCCAAATATTTGTTTCTCAACAACCTTTCGGCTAAAGGAGAAAAGAAGATAAAAGATGATAGACTTACACACGAAAATGGTCGTTTGACCCTTCGATACTGCAAATTCTTAGTTCACGATTTAGATTTTTTATATTATTAAACAAGGGGGTTCTCCCTAATATATCACTTGACCCTAACTTAAATAAATTTGAGAATGCAACACAAATTCTTTTGTGTTGACATCAGGTCTACACAAAATTTATCATCTTACCTCTTCATCTAGAGTCTTCATAATCTAGGAGATTTTGGAGGGTTGCACCTTGGTTGCATGAACTTACAACCTACCAACCTAGCAACTGGCGACGTAGGCTCTACGGCATGACAATCTCGTGCTCATAACTAACTTGGCTAGGAATTTGGCACTAAGATAGAGGGTTAATATCAGATCAACAGCCGGTTATAAAAGCTCTGTCAATTCTTTTATGGAGTTCTCTTGCTCCAGAGACAGCCCATTATGGTAGCAGCCTTCAATGATGATCAACACCAAAACTTTTGTTTTAAGACTTCCTGCCTTAATATCTCTGTTGATGAAGCATGTCAGAATCCGTAGTGTAAGGTTCTATTTTCTTGGGATAATGTTGGGCAATGGTCAAAAGATTGTCCATGTTCATTATAATTTAAATCAACACTCAAGTTAGTCAAGTGTACTGTATAACCTGTCCTCTTTCTTTTCTTACCTTTTCCTGTTTTCTTCTTTCTTTTTCTTCATTCTTTTACGAAAGCTAGGAAAAGTGTCTTTTTTTATATAGAAAAAAAGATTAAATTTAATATATATCTATATATATAGGGTTTACAAGTAGTACACTATCATCACTTGATCAATCCAAAATGTTACATCATCTCTGTGAGAAAAGTAATTTTGTTGCAAGACTCGATTACATTCCTTATATTAGTTAGTATGTTAAATAAATGTTCCCTAATTTGCTTGTTCACCAAACAAGCAAATTCTTATCATTAGAGAGCTCAGCAGAAAAGTGTTTTGTCCTTGCAGAGGCAGCCCCAGTCGAGGCATGTACTAATGTAAAGATAGATTTCAGGAAATCTTACTTTGGCATAGGATTTGCAAGAAGAGCTCTTGCTTTCAGATTGCTGGCGTCTTTCTTTGAGTTGAAATGAGTCTAATATCTCAGATAATATTATTGAGGGCTACTGCCTACTACTTATAGAGGGTCCAACCCCTCTTCATATTACATCTAACCGATGTGGGACTAAAGTCCCTTATTTACTCTCAACACTCCCCCTCAAGATGGGCGATAGATATTAATCATCCCCATCTTGTTACATAGCTTTGACAGACTCAATGAACTAAGACCCTTAGTCAGACAGTCTGCCACTTGTTCTTCTGAGCGAACATAGTCAATCTTCAGTATCCCTTGTTCCAACTTTTCCTTGATGAAGAATCGATCGATCTCGATGTGCTTCGTTCTGTCGTGCTGAACCGGATTGTTCGCTATACTTATCGCAGCTTGACTATCGCTCAGAAGGTGCAATGGTGTCTCCTTGTCTAGCTTCAACTCTGTCAGCAGCGCCTTTACCCATAGCAATTCTGATACTCCTAGAGCCATTGCTCTGTATTCTGCTTCAGCTGTCGACCGTGCTACCACTGACTGTTTCTTGCTTCTCCATGAAACCAGGTTTCCTCCTACAAAAACACAGTACCCTGTGGTAGACCTTCTGTCGTCTATGCAGCTTGCCCAGTCTGCATCGCAGTATCCCTCAACATCTGTGCATCCATTCTTCTTGAACCACAGTCCTTTTTCCGGCGTCCCTTTCAGATATCTTAGAATCTGAAATACTGCATCCATATGACCCGTTCTTGGATCATGCATATAGCGGCTTACAACACTTACTGCAAATGAGATATCAGGGCGAGTATGCCCTAGATAAATCAGTCTGCCTACTAGCCTTTGATACCTTTCGCGATCAACAGGCTTTCCTGCTTCTGCTCCCATCTTGCACTTCTGGTCAATTGGAGTGACTGTTGCTCGGCATCCCAGCATTCCTGTCTCTTTCAGCAGATCTAGTGCATATTTCCTTTGTGAGAGAACAATTCCTTGTTCACCATCACACACCTCGATACCCAAAAAGTATCTCATCTCTCCCAGGTCCTTCACCTCAAACTCTTTGGCGAGTTTCGTCTTCAGCTTAGTGATCTCAACTACATCGTCACCTGTGATCACTATATCATCTACATATACAGCAAGTATAGTAATGTGGCCCCTTGCATGCTGGAGGAAGACAGTATGATCTGCATTTGTCTGATGGTACCCCATGCCAGTGACAGCCCTTCTGAATCTGTCAAACCAGGCTCGAGGAGATTGCTTCAGCCCGTACAGCGACTTCTTCAGTTTGCACACTTTTTCATGTGACGTTCCTTCACCTGAATCTGACACAGAATAGCACCCCGGAGGAGTCTCTATGTATACTTCTTCTTGTAGGTCTCCATGAAGAAATGCGTTCTTTACGTCTAACTGGTGTAGCTTCCACCCATAGTTTGCTGCAATGGAGACCAGCGTTCTTACGGTACTCATCTTCGCTACTGGGGCAAAAGTCTCATCATAGTCGATACCATATGTCTGGGTATAGCCTTTTGCAACCAGTCTCACCTTGTATCGTTCAACTTTTCCTTCTGGTGTCTCCTTCACTGTGTAAATCCATTTGCATCCCACAGCTTTCTTTCCTTCAGGTAATGGCACCAGCTCCCATGTCTTATTTTTCTCTAGTGCCCCAAGTTCTTCCATCATTGCGGCTTTCCATCTTGGGTCCTTCTTTGCTTCCTGCCAATTCTTAGGTAAAGAAATGGAGTCTAACGAAGTGAGGAATGTTTAATAAGTCGGAGAAATATTAGAATAAGATAGGTAGTTGGCGATATCATGTTCATAATCTTTATAACGAATAGGAGCCTTTCCCGCATTAATGCGAGAAGACCTCCTTAAGGGAGCAATGGGTGGTGGAGAAAGCATACCATCCGAATCGGAGAGACCCGCTTCCGAATCCGAGCGATCCGGTGCGGGAGTAACATCTTCAGGAGTCGGGGCAGGAGTAGACGAGGGTAGGGGTGAGCATCGGGTCGGTTCGGTTCGAACCGAACCGTTTCTACCAAAACCGACAGAACCGAACATTACAATTTTCAAAACCGAAAACCGAACCCTATTAGTAAAAACCGAAGCAAAACCGAACAAGTTCGGTTGTAGGTCGGTTCGGTCGGTTCGGTTGTAGAGACGAAAGCCACACAGAACTACAGACCCGGGTCGGGCCCACACAGGAAATCAAAACGCAAATTTGAAATTTGAAAGCTGCCAGCAGGGGGGCACGTGGCGGTCCAACGCGGGGCCCGAGGGGGCCAGCTCCGTGCGCGTGGCCCGATGGGGGGAGCGCGGAGCCCGAAGGGTCAGGGGCGGGGCCCAAGGGGACGCGGGTCCCGAGGGGGCGCCTCGGGTCTCCCGAGCGCAAGCCGGGAGAGCGTCACCGGGTGGAGACGGCCGC
The DNA here is from genome assembly GCA_029216955.1 of Iris pallida. Lineage (NCBI taxonomy): Eukaryota > Viridiplantae > Streptophyta > Magnoliopsida > Asparagales > Iridaceae > Iris > Iris pallida. The sequence goes on from JANAVB010037417.1 coordinate 23,203,165, forward strand.
CGGGGGGGGGGGGGCGGGGGAGCGGAGGGGCTAGGGCGACACTGAGAGCGGAGAGCGCGCCGCGGGGAAGCCGGACTCCTGAGCAGAGGAGAACGGGCAGGGGGCTCCGGCGGAGGTTGATGCAGGCGGAGGGGAAGGGGGCCGGCGCTGGGGGAGACCCAGGGAGGGGAGAGACGCAGACGGAGGGGACGCCCGGAGGCTTCTTGCACTTCTTCTTCTCGTAGCCGACCGCCCTCCTCCGGCCTTGGACTGCAGCTCGCGGACCGGAGGCGGCCGATGAGAGCGTCGAGCGCAGGTAGGAGAGGGAGGCGACGAAGTGGAGGTGCAGCGGCTGAACAGCCTGAACCGAACGAAGAGAGAGAAAGTTAGGTTAGATTTGGGGCTTTTTAGATATATATATGTGAGGGGTATTTTGGTAACTTTACTTGTCGATTTTCGGTTCGGGTCGGGAACCGAATCTCAAACCCGTAGCCCGAACCGAAAACCAATTTTCCTATACATAGAAACCGAACTCCGACCCGCTTTTTAGAAAACCGACCCGAACCTCTATTTCGGGTCGGGTCGGGTCGGTTTTCGGTTCTTTAACCGTTTTTTGCTCACCCCTAGACGAGGGACTTGGCACTATAGGCACAGGGCACGGCACAGTAATGGACCTCTGTTGTCTTCTTCTGTAAACTTGGCGCTCCTTTTCCCTTGTCTGCTTCTCCCCTGCGTAATGTACGTATTGTCTTCGTCATCCTCCGTATCAGTATCATTGATGCTTTCTCCCCCTTTCTTCCAGTGTGTCATGACAGGACAAGGTACCGATCCGACAACTACGTTTGGGCGTACTACCTCCCCCTCACGTCCAACACCCGCTGTGTGAGGCGTGTTCCCAAACGCAGAACCTTCGTCCGAACCATAATAAGGTTCCAGCTCTCTGAATGTAACGTCCATGCTTACAAACAGCTTCCGTTCAACCGGGCTCCAGCATACGTAACCCTTCTGTGTTCCGGTGTACCCAACAAAGACACACTTAACTGCTCGAGGATCCAGCTTACCAACGCCAGGCCTGTTATCGTGGACGAAGCATACGCAACCAAATACTTTCGGAGGAACGGTGTACGCAGTTGTCCCCGTGAGCATTTCCAAAGGCGTCTTCCAGTCCAGTAATTGAGAGGGCATCCTGTTGATGAGATAAGAGGCTGTCAAGACAGCCTGTCCCCACAAAAATTTAGGGACATTCATAGCCAGCATCATTGTCCGAGCTACCTCCAGCAGGTGCCTATTCTTTCGTTCGGCAACACCATTTTGAGCCGGTGTATATGCACAAGAGGTTTGATGCAGTATACCATGAGAGGATAAATACGCAGCAAATCTCTTATGGGTATATTCGGTCCCATTATCCGACCTGAAACACTTAACACGAGCATTATACTGTGTCTTTACCCGTTGATGGAGGCTTTGAAATGCCTCAAAAATATCACTTTTATTCTTCAGCAGGTAGACCCACGTTACGCGGGTAGAGCAGTCAATAAAAGTAACAAACCATTTATAACCGTTAACACCGTTTGTAGGACAAGGGCCCCACACATCGGAATGAATCATATCAAAAGCAGCAGAACATCGATGTCCAGAACTCACATAGGAGCTTCTGGTATGTTTCCCCAACTCACAAGCATCACAAACTAACAACTCTTTATTTGCTTTTTGATATAAGGACGGATACAGTCGACTAATAACGGGAAAAGAAGAATGTCCTACACGCTGATGGTGGAGGAGCAGCTCGGCTTCGACACTTTGACTTCGGACTTCCGGTTGTGCGTCTGCAACCAAAGATGTCAGTGCTCTATCCAGACCGTTCCTGTCCAAGTACCATAGACCCTTATGCCATGTGCCAGTGCCTAGTCGTCTCCCCGTTCCCTTCTCCTGAAAAGTTACCTTAGGAATATCAAAGGAAACAATACAGTTTAGATCAAGGATAATGGCGCTAATGGATATAAGATTGACAGAAAAGGAAGGAGCATGTAAGACATTAGATAGAGTGATGGAAGGAGTGCAATCAACAGTGCCTTTACCCGTAACAGGCCTGGAGGTACCATCAGCAGTCTGAATGCTTTCTGGCGGCGTTAGAGTAGAGTATTCCCGGAACTCACCTCGGGACCCCGTGACATGGCAAGATGCCCCAGAGTCCATAATCCAAGCTGGCTGAGAGACAGATGCAAGAGCACGCGGAGGTATACCAGCACTGGTTTGGGAAAAGTAAGTGCAGTAATCTCCTGTAGTGGACGGCGCCCCAGGAATGACTTGTCGTTCACCAGAACCAAGCTTTGAGCCGCGCATCTTCTCGAGAACTTCTCTCTCAAATAGAGTGATGTCCGCCAGCTGATTGTCCCCACCTTCATCCGCCAGATGCGTCTTGTTGCCTCCAGAGTAAGTGCCCCTTCCACCACTGTAGCTGCCTCGACCACCTCGTCGTCCACCGCGACCACGGCCCCGACCATTCGAGGGAGTCCGTGTCGGTTTTGGGCAAAAGTGGATGTAATGCCCTGTGTCACCACAGTTGTGGCAAACGCCTCCCGTAGAAGGAGGCTGTGTGAAAGTGGCAAGAGCAGATGTGTCAACTCCGGCCTGCTCCCCCTGGGAGATACCCTTGGTAGGCATCAGCTTCAACCGTGCTTCTTCTTGTGCCATGGCAGCTATGGCGTCTTCTAATGTCGGCAGCTGCGGTTGTGCGAGAAGTACATTCCTCCGTTGCTCAAATGCAGGGTTGAGCCCCTTCAAAAACTTCATCATCCGTTGCCGCGAGATATAATCCAGAAATTTCTGGAAATGTTTTGCAAAAGCCGGTTCAACCTGAGCATCCTCCATGCCAAGAGGATCATAATGGTCAAGATCAGACCAGTACTTCTTCAACAAGGCAGCGTACTCAGAGATGGTACGATCGTCTTGGATTACCCGATCGAGCTCATCCTGCAGTTGGAAGACTCGCATGGGGTTACCCGAACCGGAGTACATGTCTTTCAATGTTCTCCAGATATCAGCAGCTCCCTCCATTGCTTCAACGTTACCCGACACTTGGTCGGTCAAAGAGGCTGTCAACCAACCAGCCACGACATTGTTGACAATGTCCCATACAGCACACTCCTTCGAGGAGTGATCGACAGGGGCCTTGGTGTGGCCATCTACATAACCAACCAAGCCACGTCCCTTCAGCGTCCGCATCGCCTGCCGCGACCATTTCAAGTAGTTGGTCGTGCCTTCCAACTTCGTCTCCAGCTTGTCCAACTTCCCCATTTTGTACGGTGACGGATCCACATCAATATGGGTCACGCGTGGGGTTGCCTCCGGTAATCTCTTGGTCAGGAGATCCTCGACCAGGGCCTTCATTTCTTCTGCTGTCAACTTCCCATAGATGGAATCCATGACTTCTTCAACTGCAATCAGTGAGGTGTTGTTGTTTCCTGAGTCGTCTTCTTGTGAGTCGTCTTCGTCTTAGTCAGCTATCGGGGGGAAAACAACAAAACGAGATCCCTCACTGATATGTCGTAGTTTATACGACCAACTAGAACCGCGTCATGATAACGCGTTCGGACGGCTCAAGGATAACCAACGTAGTTGTGCCTCCTTGCATGAGACAAACCAGAGGTATACCAGCCGTGCAGAAACGATTGTAAAGACAACGTTTCTGAGATACGAAAATCTAAAGAGATTTCGTATTCGTAGTAGAGCTTCTAAAAAGAAGGTACTGATTCTCGAAGGCAACAATCAGAAGTCTTCTAAAGAAAATCTGAGTTTAGAGATCTTCTAAAGAGAAGGAACTCTGATTCTCGAGGCAACTACAGAGATCTTCTAAAGAGAAGAAAATCTGTTTTTTTTTTTGTTTTTTTTTGTTTTTTTTTTGTTTTTTTTTGTTTTTTTTTCAGAACAGCGAAAAACCCTAAAAAGGGCTGCTGGAGCAGTAGTAAAGGGAGGGGGGCGGCGCTGGAGGGTTAGGGAGGGGGGCGGCGCTGGAGGGGGGCGACGCTGGAGGGTTAGGGAGGGGGGCGACGCTGGAGGGGGGGGCGGCACTGGAGGGGGGCTAGGGTTTGGCGGCTAGGGTTTAGAGTATGGCAGTGGCGTGGAGGAGGGTGGCGGCTGTGGAGGTGGGTAGGGAGGGCGGCTAGGGTTTGGAGGAGAGGATGGAGAACTCGGCTCTGATACCAAGTTGAAATGAGTCTAATATCTCAGATAATATTATTGAGGGCTACTGCCTACTACTTATAGAGGGTCCAACCCCTCTTCATATTACATCTAACCGATGTGGGACTAAAGTCCCTTATTTACTCTCAACACTTTGTTCAGCAGCTTCCCCAACCTCTTGTTCTTCTCGTCCAACAATTTGTTTTCTTCAAACAGTAAATTAGCCTTAGAGTTCAGACAAGAAGTAGGATGAGATTGATTTCTGTATTGAAAAAAAAAAATTAAGAGTATTGTCCATCTTCTTACCTCCTCCTCAGCTCTAAGAAGGTTGATCTTCAGATTCTCCTCCTTGTCCTTCTTCAAGGAATCAACTTCAACAGCCAATGCATACATCTAGAGTTTGCAGCAATTTGAACGTGGAAGAAAAATCAGGAAATATGCAAAGTTCGAGAGAAGCAGCAGAAAATAAATAAACGAATCGACACACAAAAGAAGAATGCTACTAAATTAATATCAACAAAAACTTAAAGAATGTCATAGTAATAATTTATAAACAAGGCTACATTATCCTAGCGGCACTCCAACTATAGCGTTTGGGTCTTTTTGGCACTTTAACTTTCCATTGGTCAATTTTGACACTCCAATTTCATAAATTGCTCTTTTGAAGCACTCGTCGTCCAAATTTAGTTACAAATGAGAGTTCATCACGAACAAAAGAGTATTGTTATTCATTTAATTACAAAAACCAACGTTATAGTTATGGTGTCACTAAGATAATTTAGCCCATTAATAGAAATTTGTCGTCCCATAATGAAAATTTGGAAATTTATGAATTTATCCCATAATGGAAATTTGGGTGTATTTTGCCATCAACCAGGCATGAATCAAAACCTCACTGCAACCTGTTATTCCCGAGGCGTAATTTTCGACGAAAAACTGAGAAATGAAATGATTGTAAAAACAACGTTTCGTAGCAACTCTTCAAAAAAAGGTGCACTACAAAGATCCTTGAAGGATTATGGGTAATGAAGATCTAAAAAGATTTCATTACTGTAACAAACAAATGTAATACTTCTAAAAAGAATGTACAAATCGAATTGCTAGCAGCAGCAGCGACGAAAGTCCAAAAGGAGTTTCTGATTAGATCAGAGAAGAGAAGGAAAGAAGAAAGAGAAAGGCAGCTTTGCTAGGGTGATCATATCACCGTTGCTTAAAACAAGATTCGCCTATATACGATCCGCTTCCAGGAACCAGCAAGTTCTTAGAGAACTTCTGGAACGCTCGTCAGTCAATTTTTTAGACTTGAGCGGGCTTCCTGAACTTTACGGACTCCTTTAACTCTTTTCTTTGGTGCATCTTAGAAAGGAGGTCAGGAGGCTCTACTTATAGAGTGGAGTGAGACTTCACCATCTCTCCTATCCGATGTGGGACTAAAATACCAATACTCTAAAATAGAGTTTGATGTTTTACATCATCCCACAATCAACATAGTCGAGTGATAGCCCACACCTACCCCCCGAACACACGACCGTGCATGCACGAGGCATCCTGGAGTCCGAGTTCGAGTCTAAGTTCGAGTCCGATCAACAAAAATCAACTTACATCATTGTTAGAATTAATCCTTTTTTCTTCTAGAAAAATACTCCCACATGGCACACACTTGTGCCCCATTACACCTCATGTGCACACCTCAACACAAACAATGCATTATATTGAGATACTTATCATTTGGTGTAGCCGATGTGGGACTATCTTTCCTAGTCTAAAGGCAAAAACACCAGCAATCTCCCACATATCTCAATGTATGGGTTAAGCGTTCCCCACAGTGACTGTCCATCATGCATTAGGAGAGATGTCGCTACGACTTAAATCTTTCCGCATAGGCATAACAGCATGATACAAGAATGGACTAAGCCTTGAATTCTACATCATAACTGCAATTATTCCTACTCACATAATGACATCAACTGTGCTTCCGGCTGCATATTAAAGGCCTTGTGCCAGCCTGGTTTCGGTGTATGTATGTTGGATGTCTACAAAGTTTTCCTCAAGAGACGGCCTACATCTCTATCCATACACTCTAGATGAGTTCTTTTAAAGAGTCTTGGCATAAAGCCTTTCGCTTCCTTGCGGTGCTACGCCGCTATGACATGGCCCAAAGTCGAGGCACTGCCTCATGTGGTGTCATACCACCTGTAGCATGAGACCCAGCCTCTTTGTAGTGTCAAACTATCCAGCATGAAGCCTTTCGTTTTCTTGCGGTGTTACGCCGCCGTGACATGGCTTGCAAAGCCGAGGCACTGTCTCATGTGATGTCACACCACTATAACATGAGGCTTATCCTCTTTGTAGTGCTGCCTACCACTCTTCATTCTACAACATTAGGCCCACTTGTCTATGTGCGATGCTACGCCGCTGTGACTTAGTCCGAAGCCGAGGCTTTACCCTCACTAGGTACCTCATGTGGTGTCACCCTACTGTAGCATGGAGTACTACGCTCCTTTGTAGTGCTGTGCTACCCGTGCTTCATGTAAAGCACGCCAGACATCCCAAATGGCTGAGAACTCATTAAGGCTTCCAAGCCATCCGATCACAGGACTTTGTTCTCTACAATGAACAAACAGTAGACAACAATGGTTCTGGGTTCACAATCCCGCAAGGTCCCAAAGGATTGCCTATCACAATAGTTCTGGGTCTGAAACCCCGCAATATCCCAAGGGATTGCCCACTAACAGTGGTTCTAGGTACGTGACCGCACAATATCCAGAGGACTGTCCACTAACAGTGGTTCTAGGTCCGTGACCCCGCAATATCCAGAGGACTGTCCACTGCACCTGATATTCTTCCAGTCAATGGTCCTTCTTTGAACCAAAAGCTAGATGCCTAGTAGATTTTTCTTTGAACTAATAGCATAAAACTTTATAGTAGGATTGCAGAGACACAATATCAGAACATTTTCAAGCCCATTTTTCTTGCTAAGTCCTCGACCAGCTGACGCTTGAGACCTTTGGTGATCGGATCCGCCAGATTCTCCTGGCTCCGAACATCCACCACGGCAATGACTCCTTTTTAATAAGATCATTGATCGACCAGTGCCTTAATCGCACAGTCCTCTTCTTACCATTGAAGAGGTCATTTGATGCCACCGCTGCATTCGCGTGGTTGTCGCAGTAAATTGGTACTGCCGGAATCTGCGTACCAACCATAGGAAGATCATACATGAGCTCCCGAAGCCATTCTGCTTCATCTGCTGCAGCTGCTAGTACATAAAACTCAGATTCCATAGACGAGTGTGAGAGCATAGACTGCTTCTTCGACTTCCACGATATAGCAGTTCCATCCATTTAGAATATGTATCCTCCTGTGGACCTTTCACTCTCTACTTCTGAACACCAGCTTGCATCACTGAAGCCTTCTACTACTGTTGGATCTCCGCAGTAGTGCATACTTCTGAGTCCTTTTGAGGTATCTCATAACCCTCTTCACAGCTTTCAAGTGCTCCACAACTGGATTGCTCGTAAACCGACTCAGCATTCTCACGGCAAAAGCTATGTCAGGCCTTGTGGCAGTAGTCGCATACATAAAACTTCCGATGACACGTGAATACTCCAACTGTCTGACGCTTTCCTTTGGATTTGGCTTCAACTTCTTGTCACACCTATACGGCGTATCCATCCCTGGAAGATCCTGATATCCATAGCGTGTGAGCATCTTCTCAATGTAATGAGACTGTGACAATGCCACTTCAGTTTCCGTCTGGATGATCTTTATCCCTAGGATAACATCAGTTTCTCCTAAGTCCTTCATGCTGAACTTAGACGAGAGGACATCCTTTGTCTCAGTGACACTTGCTAGATCTGTACCCAAGATCAGCATGTCGTCCACGTACAGACAAACCACAACTCCTCTCCCGTCAACGAACTTTGTGTATACACATTTGTCCGTCTCGCTGAGCCTGTAGCCGTTTGATCTTATGACTTTATCAAACTTCTCATGCCACATCTTGGGAGCTTGCTTCAGACCATACAGAGATTTCACCAACTTACAGACTTTGTCTTCGAAGCCCTTGACGATGAATCCTTCTGGTTGTTGCATGTAAATCTTTTCAATTAACTCACCATTCAGGAAAGCAGTTTTAACATCCATCTGATGAATAACTAGCTTGTAAATTGCACTTAGAGCAATCAACATCCTGATCATGGTCGTCATCCGTGCTACTGGAGCATAAGTGTCAAATTAATCAATCTCCTACTTCTGAGAAAACCCCTTGGCTACCAACCTAGCCTTGAACTTATCAACAGTTCCATCGAATTTTATCTTCTTCTTGAAGATCTATTTACATCCGATTGGTTTTGCTCCTTTAGGCAGATCGACCAACACCCACGTGTTGTTAGAGGTTATCGATTCATACTCATCATTAATAGCCTCCTTCCAGAGGACAGCGTCTCTGGTCTTCATAGCCTCATCATAGGTAAGCGGATCTGCTTCCACATGATAGGTGACAAAATCCTCTCCGAAGTCCTTCTGTCTCCTCATTCGCTTAGACACAGGTTCTATGAGTTCTGGTTCAATAGTTGCTCTTGCAACAACAACTTCTAGGACTACATCGCTATAAGGAGCTTCAGCCTCCTGTGTACTCACACTGTTCTCCGGAATATCTGCGAAAATAATGTTCTTGTGCCTTGCAAATTTATCTTCAAAAAATTCTGCATCGCGAGATTCAATGATATGATTAGATTCAATATCAAGGAACCTCCGAGCATCACTCTTATTGGCATAACCCAGGAAGATTGTCTTCGTAGTCCTTGTACCTAGCTTCTGAATCTTCAAATCCGGAAGATTCACATACGTCAGACACCCCCACACTCGAATAACATTCAAGTTGGGTCTGATCTTGAACCAGAGTTCATGAGGAATGACATCGGAAGTTGCATACGGTACTCTATACAGAATGAGAGTAGCAGTAAGCACTGCTTTGCCCCAAAAGTAATTTGGAAGACCCGCGGTCAACAGCATTGAGTTCATCATCTTTGTTAACGTTCTGTTCTTCCTTTCTGCAACACCATTTGATTGAGGGAAGTACGGAGCAGTCGTCTCATTAACAATTCTATGTTCTCTGCAGAACGATGCGAATTCATGAGACCTATACTCTACATCTCGATCACTTCTGAGTAGTTGTAGATCGGTTTAACGTTCAGCTTCAGCCCGGAAGTCTCTGAACTACTCGAATGCTGCATCCTTCTACTTAAGAAGTCATGCAAACGTGCACTTCGAAAAACACTTTGAACCGGCCTCTGTGGAGAATTGATAAAAGTCACAGATATCTGAGTGTACTAACTCCAGATGATCAGTACTTTAGTTCAATCGTCTGAGCAGCTTCCCGACAGTCTTGTATCTGCACAGACCTTAAATCCCTCCACCTCCTTACCCCCACATTCTGAAGATAAGGTCCCGGTAGGACAACTTGAGTCTGCTTCTATCATGGAATAACTCTCAGTCCATTCAATGAAGTAACTTCATCGCCATCAGCAGAAGTTCGAACATCCCTCCAGCACCAAACATCTTTTCGAAGCATGTTCCTTGCCAAGAAATTACCATCTGGCTAGTACGAATGTCCATCTTTCAAGTATGTATCAAATAACAGACTTTCTGAGATCAGATCTTTGAAAATCTCTGGTACGTGTAACACGCATTCCAGTGTCCTTATCGGTGGTTCATAACCACTGTCTCGATCTTCAGATATTCTGCTAGGTACATGTTCACCATCGAGACCTTCGTCATAACACGGCTCGTCCTTGGTGACCAGCTCCTTCGAGAGCACACGTGGTCAAAAGCACTAGTGTCAGACCACTAGTCAGCTACCACGCTAGATAACTCAACCTGTGCAACAATAGCAACCAAGTTAAGTAATCAAAATAATCAAGTTTAGCCATACCTGCTATTTTGGTTTGGACTTGGCCCTGCAATCCTTCTTGAAGTGACCCTTCTTGCCACAGTTGAAGCAAGCACCATCGTCCTTAGGTCTTTGGCATGAATTGAGCTGACTTCACCTACAGCTGGTGAGAGTCCTTAGCTCGTCTTCAACATGAATCCAGTGCAAGAGGCGTTCAAGATTCACCTCCATCTTCTTGCAGTGCAAGTCCGCAATAAAATTGCTCCACCTAGGTGGGAGCTTGGCGACAATGCCCCCGACGACAAATGCATCGACAAAGGTATGCCGTTATCCTCAAGTTTCTGACGTAACTTGAGAAACTCTTTGACTTGAGGCAACATCGTCTTGTCGTCCTCAAATCGCATCTTCCAGACTTTTTCGGTCACGTGGATCTTGTTCCTCTTCTCATCTGCCTTGTAGAGATTCTCTACAGACTCCCAGACGTCCTTAGCATAGACCGTCTTGTTGTATGACTCTGCCAGAGAGTCTTCCATAGAGTTTAAGATAAGCAACTTGCAAAGGTTGTTATCTCTCCTCCACTTGGATTACAGAGCAGTGGTCTCAGCAACCCTTCGAGCATTTTCACCTTCTCAACTTAAAGGCTCGGGATCTGTCAACACGTAGTCAACGCTCACAAGTTGAAGATTAAGGCTAACCTTTCTCTTCCAGATGTTGTAATGCTCCCCGTTAAACTTCTCAAGTTTGTTAAAACTTGTGTCGAGAAGGTTTGCACGGTTGTTTTCCATCGAATATAAATCTTGCTTTGAGAATGTTATTCCTGAGGCGTAATTTTCGACGGAAAACTGAGAAATGAAACGATTGTAAAAACAACGTTTTGTAGCAATTTTTCAAAGAAGGTGCACTACAAAGATCCTTGAAGGATTCTAGGTAACGAAGATCTAAAAAGATTTCGTTACCATAGCAAACAAATATAATGCTTTTAAAAAGAAGGTACAAATCGAATTGCTAGCAGCAGCAGCGGCGAAAGCCCAAAAGGAGTTTCTGATTAGATCAGAGAAGAAGAGAAGAAGAGAAGGAAAGAAGAAAGAGAAAGGCAGCTTTGCTATGGTGATCAGATCACCGTTGCTCAAAGCAAGATTCGCCTATATACAATCCGCTTCCAGGAACCAGCAAGTTCTTAGAGAACTTCTGGAACGCTCGTCAGTCAATTTTTGAGACTTGAACGGGCTTCCTGAACTTTACGGACTCCTTTAACTCTCTTCTTTGGTGCATCTTAGAAAGGAGGTCAGGGGCTCTACTTATAGAGTGGAGTGAGACTTCATCATCTCTCCTATCCGATGTGGGACTAAAATACCAATACTCTAAAATAGAGTTTGATGTTTTACATCATCCCACAATCAACATAGTCGAGTGCTAGCACACGCCTACCCTCCGAACACACGATCGTGCATGCACGATGCATCCTGGAGTCCGAGTCCGAGTTTGAGTCCGATCAACAAAAATCAACTTACATCATTGTTAGAATTAATCATTTTTCCTTCTAGGAAAATATTCCCTCATGACACACACTTGTGCCCCATTACACCTCATGTGCACACCTCAACACAAGCAATGCATTATATTGAGATACTTATCATTTGATGTAGCCGATGTGGGACTATCTTTCCTAGTCTAAAGGCAAAAACACCAACACAACCAACTATAGGATAAAACTTGTATAAAATCAAAATTTGTGACTAACATCTCATTTCATCACGATTCATTAACATAAAGTACTTAAAACTGAACATCTTAATTCAGACACGACGATACGGATTCCGTGCACGTTGCATTGTATGCCTGTTGGCCTACTGCCCCCAAATCCTACCAAATAAATGGAAGAAATAATATGCCCCCGTGGCTAGATCCACTGATCTCCATCCAGCCGGAGTCTTATACCTCTCTTCAGTAACCACAAGAGCCACTCGAGTTCGGTCAATTCGAGTATCAATATTTTTATTAGCCACAAAGCTCGATTGATACTCACAGCAGAATCGTCCTGCTCGCGTGGCGGGCTTGAAGTTCTTCGTTCTCCTTGGCCATCTCGTCGAGAGCTAGACTCCGTGGCCCCGTCCAAATCCCTCTGGTGGAGCGTGCGCTCCTCCTCCGGTCTGGAGCAGCGCGCCCGGAGATCCCCGCACTCCGCCACCATCGCCTCCTTCTCCTTCCCGCACTTCTTCAGGCCCCGATCGAGCGTTCATGATCGCCTCCGCGGCTCCGCCTGTCCAACTCACGAGTAACCAAACCAAGTGAATTTCTAAAAGTTGAGGGGGGTTTCCAATCTCGGGCTGCTTAGGTTTTGTTTTCTTTAATTTTGAATTCTTGTTGTTTATCGAAACATTTCAACATCCTGTTAATTTTTGTATTCTTCTCATTAGTTTTCTTCAATTTATCTCTCTACATCAATTTGCCAATTTACTTTCCATATTAGTATGTTGTCGTTTTTTACATGGTTTATGATGAATTAATATTTTGTTTATTATGGAGTGAATGTATATGTAATTTGCACTTTTTCCTGTTAATTTTTGTATTCTTCTCAGCAGTTTTCCTCAATTTATCTCTCTAGCAATTTAGTATTCATATCAGTATGTTGTTGTCTTTAATTATATGGTTTATGATGAATTAATATTTTGTTTAGAATGAAGTGAATGTATATGTAATTTGCACTTTTCTTTTCTTTTTCTTTTGTTTGCTTGGATATGACAGTGTTACTACATGCTATATGCTAATATTCATGACCTGCTGTTATATTATGTTGCATATATCTCCATTATTAGTATTATTACATATTATATGCTAATATTTATGACCCGTTGTTCTTTTATTATGTGGCATATATCTCCACTGTTATAAATAGGGTTGAATGCAGCTCCAAATAAGTCGTTTAAACCGTAAATACATCCCCATATAATTAAAAAATAAAAAATTATAACTAATAATTTACATAGTATTATCTAACTAAATGCACATATATCTATAACAAATATTAAATATAAATATAAATATATCTATAATAAATTTTAATTAAATTATATCTATAACAAATCATAAATTAAAGAGAAATTTTTTTTCTATTAGACTGTTATAATTTTTGTGGAATTATTTTTCAAAATTCTATCATTTTCTATTTTTTTTTCAAAATTGTGAAAAATAAAAACTGGTACAGTCCATAAAAAATATCAATTTTCTAACTATTTTTTTATGAAAAATAATGATAATCAAACATCCAAATTAATTCCGTAATTTTTTTCCTATGAAATTAATTTATTTTTCACATATTTTTTCACCTTGTAATCAAAGGCACCCTTACATGCAATTATGATATAATGTTAGGCATATATTCGCAGCCGAAGTTAGTCTTTTAAATGAAAATAATAATAATTAATTAAATGGACTCAAATTGGGTTTAGAATCTTCCATTAACATTCTCTCTCTCTCTCCAAGTTTCTATTGGGAAGCGGTGACCTACGTACAATACAACATCTGCATATATATATATATAGGCGAGTTCGTCATAATTATCCATTGCTTCCAAAAAAAGAAAAAGAATGTTAAATTACAACTTGATACCCTTAACTATTTCAATTGTTCAACTTGAAACTCTCAACTTTGATAGGCACCAACTTAATACCCTCTACCCTAACAGTATTAACCAAAATATAAAAAAATGACCAAATTATCCTCCCCTTCCCCTACACTCTCTCTTCGGCAGCCCCCTCCTCTCTCATTTTTCGGAGGGGGGAAGGACGCACAGCAGCAACGGCAACCACGACGGGAAGCGTGCGGCGGAAGTGGGAGGAGGGGAGGGTTCGCGATGCACGACGGGGTAGGAGGAGGCGCGCGACAAGGTCACGGGAGGCACGGAGGGGGTGGGTGGGCGCAAATGGGGGTGGTGCGACGGGGCCGGGGGGCGCGACTGTCGTCAGGGAGGGAGGGGGAGGAGGAGGAAGGGGTGGGGAGGAGAAGAAGGGACAACAGGGGATGGGTGGGAGTAGTTTAGGAATTTCTTTTTTTTTTTAAACAAAAAATTTAACTGTGAAGTGACGGAGGATACCAAAGTAAAAATATTAGTGAGAGAGGATGTTAAGTACCTATTAAAGTTAAAAATATTAAGTTAAAAAATTGAAATAGTTAAGAATAAATTATAATTTAGCCATACAGAACAATAAAGTTGTGCCATCTTTCCTTGCAAAAAGTTTACCCAGGAGGACAGGAGGGTTATATTAGCAATAAATGAATAGAAATTGACATGAACCATTGCCCGTTACCGTGAAATCCTCCTCCTCCCATTCATTAATTCCGTAACGCCACCCTCCATTCCGTAACGCTGTAGTAGTAAACGCCATAAAAAAATGGAAACCGAAAAACTATGGGCCGCGCGCGCATAGAGAAGAGAAGAGGAGAGAAGAGAGAGAGAGAGAGAGAAAGTATGTACTGCATGAAATGAACATGCCATTACCATTAAGCTGTTATATACATATGTTAAAAGGATTAAGTCTCATTGCTATGCTATGCGCACAGAATATACATATTAATAATATAACATATATTATTATTAAAGGACAACAAAGAAGAAAGGCTACAAAGCAAAGCTTCTCTATATTCTATTCCTCCTACTATTCCAGCTCGATCGAGGAAGTGGAAGTGGAGGAAGTGGAAGAAGAAGGAGAGAACCATGTCCGAGTCAGAAACACCAAAACCTTCTCCTTCTTCTTCCTCCTCCCACCACCACCACCACAACCTAGCTCTCTACGCCGTCGGCCAGCAGCAGCAACCACCGCCACCTCCGCTATCGACTATTTCTTCATCTTCCCCTCCTCTAGCCCAGCAGCAGAAGCAGCTACTCTTCCGCGACTACCGCAAGGGCAACTGGACCGTCCAGGAAACCCTAACCCTAATCACAGCAAAGCGCCTCGACGACGAGCGCAGATCCCGAAGAACCAGCGTCGCCAGCACCACCAACAGCGGCGGCTCCACCCCAACCACCCCGCGCTCGGCGGAGCAGAGGTGGAAGTGGGTGGAGAACTACTGCTGGAACAACGACTGCCTCCGCTCCCAGAACCAGTGCAACGACAAGTGGGACAACCTCCTCCGCGACTACAAAAAAGTCCGAGACTACGAACAGAACAACCAGCCTTCCTATTGGTCCATGGAGAGGCACGACCGGAAGGAGCGGAACCTCCCGACGAACCTCTCCCCCGAGGTCTTTCACGCCCTCACCGACGTCCTCAGCCGACGCAACACCCGCCGCTCCTCCTCCGCCTCCGCCGGCGAAGTCACCCCAGTCTCCTCCCGACCACCACCTCCGCCTCCGTCTCCCGCGTCGTCAAAGCCGCTCACTCCCCCACCTCCTCCTCCTCCTCCACCACCTGCTGCAGCATTAGCACCGCCACCAACTTCTGCTGCTGCTGCTGCTACTTTCGGTGGTGTGTATACCTAGGCTATAATACAAAAAAACAGAAAAAGCTGTAGCTTTTTGAATGCTTACTTCCTTTCCTAGCTAGCTAGCTAGTTTAACTTTATCTCTCTTTGTTTGTAAAGCGGAGGCGGAGGGGACGACGGACACATCGGAATCGGAGGCGGAGGAGAATGAGGAGCCGGACGCGAAGAGGAGGAGGCTGCGGGGGCGGCGGAGGAGCCTGGGGTCGAGCGTGCTGCGGAGCGCGTCGGAGCTGGCGCGGACTCTGCTGGCGTGCGAGGAGAAGCGGGAGCAGCGGCACCGGCAGATGCTGCAGCTCGAGGAGAGGCGGCTCAAGTTGGAGGAGGAACGGACGGAGGCCAACCGCCAGGCCGTCTGCGGCCTCATCTCCGCCGTCGACGGCCTCTCCAACGCCATCCATGACCTCGTCTCCGACCACCTCCACCAAGGACACGCCAACAAATGAGAAAAAAGTGCCACGGGTCCCACATAATTCGAATCGTACGGCTGATATTGATGTTTGGGGTGGAGTTATTAGATCCCACGGCTGCTAATCAAACAATCAAAATCTGGACAACTTCAAGACCGCAAAGCAGCAGTCAAACTGACTCGAATCCTGGTGATGCGCTAGTGGGGAGCAGGTTGGCATCTGCTATGGAATTACCGCTCTGCCCCTCGCAAGAAAACGACGTCTTGTCATCTTGTAAGACTTAAACGAAGAGGGGGCACAGTGTGTAAATAGTGGACGAAATGGTGGCTAGTTGTTACGGAAAGGGAGGTCCAGGTCCGGGTCCGGGTCGGGTACGGTTTTGTTTGTTTCGTTGCGAAGTGATGACACGTCCTTTTCGTGGGCCCCGCTTTTTGAAGGACTACGGGGCTGACAAACATGTCAGGGTCTCGGCTGTCGTGTCAGAAAGCCGTGGTCAAACCCGTTTGACCGAGGTTAGACAATTACCGATCTGCCCTCGGACCTCATGTGGCGTTTACTTCATCACAGCGACAAGGGCTTAGGGGATTGCTGTAACGGACGTGGGACTAATTGATGCAATTTATCATACTATTCATTATTTAATTGCATGCATGGAAAACATTTCTGGTCTTAATTCTTTGGTGGTATTTAATAGAAAATTGTTTCCTATAAATATGGCACATTAATGTTCGGCTGTATTTGTAGTGCAAAGAATCCATCAAAAACCTTGAACATGTGTTGTGTGTGCCCGAAAAAGATAATCAATAACATGTGCCAAAGTTAACTGTTTTTAATTGTTAAGAGAGACCTTTGTCGATGAAGCACTAAATGGTCTCGCCACTAGTGTCCCACATAATTTAAGCACAATACGTAATTATTGCTCAGTTGGTGATGTGCCTTTCCGCTAAGAATTGAACTTGTTAATAACTTTATGGAATTAATATACATATAGCAAAATCTAACAGTTCGACTAAAAAAACACAAATAGGAACTAACATCGTGATTATAACACGTGAACTTATTTTTCTATTTATGGTTGTGACATGAACTTAATTTTCTATCTAGACCAAAGGATGAGATGCAATGCAGATACTCATGAATGAGTTTGAAAAAATTAGAAACTCAAAAGGGTTCCTCTAGGATTTTTGAAAAACAAACAAATTGGAACTTTAATGAGTTCAATACCTAACGGAATGGAACAACTGCCTGACAGCAGCATTTAGTTGTTGAGAAGATTAGCATTTTGAGATCACAGTAAATCAAGTACACCTTGGAAGCGTATAACCCTAAATTTCGACATGCATATACAAAACCTATAAAATTTATATAATATTCAATCGTACAGAAGTAAAGAAAAAAGAAAACTAGCTTACAAGTACATCAAGCATTTGTGATAAGTTCTCAGTATGATTCGTTCCCGCATGCACCAATCAAAGGTGAATAAATAGAAAGAGCGGAGAAGGATGGAAACTCAACACCTGCACACTGGCTTTCAGAGAGCAATCTGTATTTTCTTTCAATCCCAAGCCATGGAGACCATAGAATTTGATAGCCTCGCTTCCTCGAAGGTCAACTTGGACGTGTACTCGAGGCTCTTTGATGCACCAGGAATCGCCTGTGTAAAGTGGAAACGACGTGTCTTCCCTTCATCCAGTAGGGAGCAGCAGAAAGACCATAAAAGCTGCCAATTGGCAATGAAAGGAAAAACGAAATTATCAATAACCCGAGGTGAAACTCGAGGTATGTAGAATGGCACAAAACTAAAAATGATTCGACCTTGATTGAGTCAGTACAGAAAAAATTTCTTTGGACCCTCCGTCCATCTGGGAGACGAATTCCAACTCTGCAGAGAACTTCCTTGCTTGCTTTTGGCTCTTCAGGGAGAGGGGGGTATTCGAGCTTATCATCAGAACTGGTCTCAGCATCCTTATCCATTTTAGACTCATCAACGGCAGCAGGCACCACAGGACCTTTCACACCTTCCATAGAAGCTGCCACTGCCAACAGAACGTCTTCCTCCTCTTCAATCATTTTATCTACAGCAAGAAATTATAAACAGTGCAATGGCATAAGTAGAAAGTATACAAAGGAACATCTGAATATTGTTCAACTTCTTTGTCTCCAGCAAGATGTAAGATTAAACATAAAAGGTTGTTGAATTTACAACACCCAGAATTCCATTCTCATGTAAGATACTGCTGATCCTGATCAGCAGAACTATCAAAGTAGCAACTATTTCCTAGCTCAAGCACAGGTTGAGGCCTTTGTTCCCGAAATGTAAACAGAAGCTAATTTGGGTAAACAAACATGTTAGTAAAATATTTTTTTGTGAGGTTTAACTGGCACCTTTCTTGTGGAGAAGTTTCTCTTGGTCATATGAAAAGCATCCCCATGACTAATTTTTCCAGTTACAAGACTAGTTTTGGTATTATTAATTTATTATCATTCTTTCTGTCGTCTCTTTCTCATAGTTACATCAGGATGGCTAACAGTCATCAAAACTGGCATTCTTTAGTGGATCATTCTCGAGCTCCATATCCAACCCCATTCTCATGAGAGAACGCTGATTTACAAACACACAACGCACACACATACATGATTGACATAAATATTTGTACCTGGTGCACCTGCTGCACTGGGTGAAGAATCCTGAGCAATGTCTCTTCGACGTTTAAGAGGCAGTGCAACATGATGCTCCTTAGGACCCTTGTCCAAAAATGGGAGCAAATCCTGCATATTGAAAAGTTGCTCCAACATTTAGGGAAAAAAAAGAATAGTGATGGAATTGTAGTTCTTGCATATATTCTGATTTTAAATAATTGAAGTTTGGTACTATCATTTACCTCCAACAGACGCTCTGGCTGTACCATGCCGCTCCATCCTCGCATCTTCTGCCCAGTAACTGGGTCAATGATGAGAATTGCAGGAATAGACATCAACTTGTAGTAAGTGCAGACCTTCTTCCCCTCAGTAGAGTCTTGATACACCTAGTACAACCATAAGGTCATAAGTAATATTTTATTATAAATGCTACTAGGGGTGTTCATTGTGTTGAGAGGCTCTACTCAAGTGGCATACTATGATACTAGGTTCTACTCTAGTGATTGCGTACTTTAATGACATGGATTAGGTACATATATAGGATGAGAAGAAGCTTCCTAACACTACTATTCCGGATATTCGGACTAAAGTAGACTACATAGACAATCCAACAGTAAACACCCCCGCCCCCGCCCCCAACAAACCCCCTCCCTCATGTTGGAGCATGTGAAGCATGTCCAGCTTGTTACTGAATTTTTTACAAAAAGAGAGTTAAACATCACAGTAGAACAAGCAGCATCAGCAGACAACACTAACAAAGGTCGAGAGTTGACTCGAGAGAGTAACAGCAACACTAGGCAGGGTAGGCAGTGGTAGAGGTCGACGAAACGCACGAGATTGCATGATTAAAGTAGAGGTCAATAAGCAGCAAGGAAGAGGTCGATGCACGAGGATGTAGGACCAAAACCAGTAACAGTACACACTCAAAACACTATATGCGAGTAGAGGTTGGTGCTAGAATATCTACTATCTAGTTAACACTTCCCCTCAAGTTGGACATAACAATGTCCATGCGATTAACAGACTCGAGTCATCTAATGGAGAAACATATCACACCCCACAAGCAATATAGAAATTAGTAGAAACAAGAGAGGAGATCACTACATGGACTAGAGTACAACACAGAGGTAGCAGTAGTAGACTGGCAATAAATCAACTCACGGAGACGAGCCATATACACCCAACCACTCAAGAGCATAAAAAAATGACATCAATAGACAACTCATAGTATAATAGGACAATACCAGCTAAGGGTAGCGGCTTGAGTTTTCTGGAATCTAGGGTTTTGAGAAGGTGCTAAAGGCGGAGGATAAGATTTTGGGTTCTTTTTGGAATCTAGGATTTCGGTAAAGGATCTAGGGTTTGGGAAAGGTCGGCAGTTACACTTAAGGGTTTTATGGTGGGGTGGCTAGGGTTGACCGGCTGAGGTGGGGGAAGTGGTGGTGGTGGTGGTGGCTAGGGTAGGATGGGAAGCGGGAAGGTCGAAGTGGCAGGCGGAGGCACATCTACAAGGTGGTTACAGGGGATGCAGCAACCAGTTAAGGACTAGCAGAATGAAGACACTAGTCGGTAGTTACTAGGGTCGGGTTTTAAAGGCAGAGGCAGGTGGCAACGACAGATGATCGGGAGGTGCAGAACATCATCAACAGCAGATGAACCAGAATACGAGAAGGTGGGGCGTGGCTAGAGTTAGGGACGACGAATACAGGCTGTAGGCCATGGGAGTTGGTTTGGGAGTAATGGCATTTGTAGAGGTTACAGTAGAGATGGCAAGCTTCTTGGACAGGGTTAAGACTTTTTTGAATGGTGGGAGAGGTGGGGATAGGTTTAGGGTTTGAGAGATGTAGGGTGGTGATTAGTTCTGGAATTAGGATTTTTATTTCGTGGAGAGTAGCCAAAATTTAAATATAATGATTTTTTTTCAAATTTAAGAGAGGAGCTTTACCTACTAGTTTGACCTTCTTCTCCTCCATCTCCTACTTGCATATAATCCTACCAGCATTACCTTCTTCTCCTCCTTCACCTACTAGTTTCACCACTCTGCTTCACCTCCCTTCTTCTCCTCCTCCACCTAAGGGCCGGCCACCTATCCCTCCTTCCATTCCCTTCTCTCGACTTCTTTTTCCTTCTCCTTCCTTCTCCTTTTTTCCCTTTAACTTCTTAACTATTCTATTAGCTTCTTCTTCTTATTCTTTTTTTCTTATCCTTTACTTCACTTACTTTCAGCCTCCTTACTAACCACCACACCACCCCTCTCCTAACAAACCAGAAAGCACACCACCCTTCCCTAGCCAAAACCGAGAGCACCCTCTTCTCCTTCACTTCTCTTCAACCCGAGCAATTCTTCTTCTTCTTCTTCTTTTACAAACCAAGGCAAGTCCTCCTTTTACTTCTAAAATTTAATTTTTAACTTATATTGTCAATCTTTCTTTGATCAACTTATGCTTATATTAGTTGTTCTAGATCCTCAAGTTTAAAACCAACATGTTCATAGTTATATAATGAATATAAGAGTTGGATTCAATATGGACACACCGATACGATCGTAGGACACGGTATGAAGATATATATATATATATATATATATATATATATATATATATATATATATATATATATATAATTCAAGAAATTTATTGCTATACTTATATATGCATATTCTCAAATGTGTACCTATACAAGCATAGACCTGGAAAAACATGTTCTAGAAGGTTCTTGTATAGGCTAAGTCGTATCCGATTTACGTATATGTACCGACTTATGACTTAAGTAACTAACCCTAGTACCGACGAAACCTTTTTTTGATTTTGTTACTAAGAGAGTAACATAAAAAAATTAGGTTTCCTATATCTAAGATTTAGAGTGTCAGTCAAGTACTATATAGCTCAGAGGAACCTACAGACCATTGAACACGATAGAAAATAATTAATACCTTAAAACCAAGAATATCGAATTAACCCAAACATGTATTTTATATAACTTGGTATTAGTCAAATTGGAATTGCTAGGTCATTCAAATTGGACCATCTATTCATATCAATCGAGATATATTTCAAACCCTAGTATCGCTTTAGTATCGATTTTTTAGAGTTTTCTATTTTTACTTGATAAGTATCAAAATTTATAACCTAGGTATTTATTTTCTATTATGAAACTTAATAATAATAGGTTAATTGAATGATAAATACCTTACAAATATATATTTATTTGGGAATCTTGGTTCATTTTATTATCCAGTAGTTATGTTTCATTCTGAACTCTATGTTTCTAAACTATGTGTTTTTATTGGTTCGGACGAACAAGTACAGCAAGGATAATAGTAATTGCTAAAGTAACCATGGTAAGAAGAATATTTTCTTCTTAGTATCTTTGCATTGTCTATTTGTTATAACTGTGTGTCCGGAGTTGAATTGTATCACCTAAGGAATTTTAATCCAAGAAAAATTCTACTGAGAATTGCTCCGGGTTGTTATACAACCTGTAGAGTTTTTGGAACTCGAAATACAAAAGATACAGTCAAAACTTTAAAAAAAATATCGGAAGATAATTGAATTTCGAAACCAACAATTTTCGATTGTGTTAAACCCTAATTCAGATAGTCATATATTAGTTAGAGACGCTCCACAACCCTGAATATACTTAGGGGTCGAACAGTATTGTAATGTCCCGCTCCGCACGGTACATTATGCTGAGTCGTTGACTCGAAGAGTTGCATTGACCCGAAGAAGTATCGATACAAATCGATACAAGAGTTACGTTGACCCGAGGCATGCATCGAGTCGGATCGATGCAAAGCGTTAAGTTGGTCCGAAAGAAAGCATTGAGTCGATTCGAATATCTATTAAATCGAATCGATGCAAAGCATAAGACCGATTCGAATAAGTATTGATTTTAGTTGGTTTCGTGTGCATGCTAAACTTTTACGCTGAATTATAAGAGGTCGACATTTCGCCTCGTTTGCAACGGAGTCCGCAAAACCAAAGCATCACCTCGCAACGGACTGAGGCAAGGGCACGGTAGGCCGAATCAGTCGAGTAATTCAACGAAGCACGAAGTGCTCGAATGGCTAATTCAGAAGGGTTGGCCATGCAACAAAGTTATGAAATCGAGCCGCATCGGTTCGGCTAAACGACAAGGCGTATCGGCTTAAGGTAGGAGGACTTTAACCCTTCTTTCCTACTCCGTCATGCCTAAGTAAAATGTACCGCTGTATGCTAAGTTAACCTATCGAGTCCACGGACGTGGCTCGAAAGAGAGAAATCGTAGTACGTGACGAACACTAAGATAGAACAATTGAATTGAAACGTAAATCAAATGTACAAGTCGTCATAGAACATCGAAATACCGCAAAGACGAGCGCCTCGATGCGCAAGCGATAAGAACATGGAATATATGTATCGACGAGTGCATCAAATGCACGAGTCACGGAACATTGAACAATTGGATCAAAACGTGCTTGAAGGCACGAGTCGTTGAACATCAATCAAATGCGTGCCTCCGTGCACGAGTTAGATGCTAGAACATTGAAAGACTATATCGACGCGAGTGCCTTAGTGCACGAGCTGTAGAACATTGTATACTCTATCGAGGCGTGTCTCAGTGCACGAGTCGGAGGGAATGAACATTAGTCTAGCACATTGAAAGATCATGTCGAGCGTGCATCAAATGCACAAATCGCGTATCATTGAACGTTAGGTCATAATGTGATGCTTGAATTGTTTGGGACCTTCGGGTCGTTCACTTGGACATTGAATCGAGGCGTTGAAACATCGAAAGAATAAAATCGTACAAAGAATGTGAGAACAAGAAAAGAATGTAAGAAATGCGAAATGATGCGAAGTCTGAATTTCGGACTCATACTATGTTTGATTGTATGAGTAGATACGTATTGCATGATCAAATAGACTTTGAATATAGCCCGTGCACGGGTTTGTTTCCTCGAACATGGTTCGCTGGGGCGTCGGGACCGTTCAGCCTAGGAGGAATGATTATCGTGGCAAGGGAGCACGAGTATTGCGGAACCTTCAGTAAGAATCGTAACCTAGGCTGAATGGGTAGCGTCGCAATGCCATTTTGAGAAATATAAGTCTATTCAGACATGATGAATGTCAATGATCTTCATATATATAGGGTTCGGTGGACTGAATAGTGCAGGCACACAGAGATCCTGCACAACGAGCACTTATAACATGACAGGAAAAGATGGTAGGCGTATTCACCTTGCGTCGGTGCAAGGGTGAGTGCGTCGATGTTGGAAAGAAGTCGCCACGAAACAACACAAGATTGATATTGGTTGCTTGCTTGCTTACGTGAATAAATGATAACATGCTTGCCATGAAATACATGCTTTACTGCTTTCGAATATGCCATGAAACTGATCCTAAGGCAAAGATAGAAAGAACACAAGTTAAGCTGCATGATTCATATATCTATTTAATGTCGGTTTAGTAAAGTGGGTCTTATCAGTACGCGAGAGTATTAGTACTGATCTCCCATCAGAATGTTCCAGGATGCAAGGAATAGATTGCTCGCAACGGAGCTTCGCTTGAACGCGCTGAGGCATGGAATGACATAGTATTTTGAAGCGTGCGACTGCATTGACGTTCGGACTTGCAACAGGATGATGCGGCCAAGATATAGAAGACATGATGTAAGGAACGGTAAAATCTTTTGTGGGCAAGAGAGAACTTGAGTGTTGTAAGTCAATCTGGCAGATTCATTAGGGCTATTGAAAGCCTTTGTAATTCAATTGCTTATTGAATAAAGAGAATTATTTTGTATACTCTGTGTAACTCCAATGTGTCTATGTTCTTCCGCTGCTAATATTGAATTAAAGATAACAATTTTGATAACCTGTCATCTTCTAGCCTTGTATGAGTGCAACTCCAAACTCGTACAACATTATGTCCCAGGGAGGACGAACGATTCTCGTTAAATCGATGCGAGGACGAACTATTTCCCGGGTCGGGGTGTGACAAGTATAAGGCTTGGACTCGTAAGACAAGGATACGTAGACACGCAAGCGAAATAAATATCTAATTCTAATTGTATTTGTCTTGTTCCAGTAGATAGAATATCATACTGAGTTGTATTCTCGTACTACATGATACTTAGTACACTACACATATCGAGATACATACCTGATTTCAAGAGAGAATTACATAACATAATAGAATTAGAAATTGCTTGTAATTGTAGAATATAGCATTAGGCGGAGGAGAACAAAATGGATCACACTGTATCAAATCTTTGCAATATAAATAATATAAAAGATGATCAGTTCTTGTGACCTCCTTCGGCAAGGCCTTGCGAAGGGAGGATGTGAGAACTTATCTCACTACTTATGTAAAACATTTGGGCGTACCTATTTCAATAAAAAAAATCAATTAGATATTTAATAATGTCTTATCTTTATTCCATGTGTGAGAAGGACCGGAATACTAAAAACCGTACTATCTAGAAACAACATGATCCCAGATAAATGGAATTATTGTCGAGAAACTAATCAAGTGTGAGATCCAAAGATTGTTCTCCAAATTGCATAACTATTTAGGTAGATTGTATTGTGATTATGGTAGTGATTCTTAGGCCATAAGAATAGTTTGGACACTAACGAATCACTAGATTTAGAATAACAGTAGACTCATATTTTAAGTTAACATTATAATGTGTCCTTAAGGTTTGTTTATTTTAACTTCCTATATGATGATCGGATCATGAATTTTTCAATAATATATTATTTTATTTCACTTACCTCATCGTTCTTGAATCGAGGACTTATGTCTTTGATGACCTAGTATTTGTTCACTAGATAAAGAACCTTTGTATAGCATAGATGAATCCGAGAAGTAAATGCAGACTTGGGAAGGAGCAGTTTCTTTTTGTTTAGTTGTGTATCCTCTTATGTAAATTAATATTTTGGGAAACTAGACATGGGTTGCATATATTTTAATAGTTCTATATAAATATATATATGAATATTCTAAACATGTCAATAGTCTAGCATTGCTCGTACCTTATCCTAGAACTATACAGACGACAATCGCGGTTACGGGTACCGGTGTATTAGTACAGCACGTAACATAGGATGCTAGTTACGTACTCGGCTTACTGTATTCTGAAAACTGGACGTGACAGCTAGGGTTAGCACTGATGTTGCTCTGATACCATGTTACGAAAGCGGATCTACTCGAGCATCATACTTCACTGACATGGATTAGGTACATACATATAGGATGAGAAGAAGCTTCCTACATCTAGGATAGGGAGAAAAGGGAGAATATCAAAGTGGGAACATGTCAGTTCAGTTTATGTACCTTCATCTATCTACCGTACTGCCTTATAACTTTTTTGGATCCCTAAATCTGCCATAGTTTGATTCTAGTACCATAATGTTGGCCATGAACAGAAGCTCTCCAAGATACCATGTTTCAGGCTTTTGTTAAACACAACTAGATGCAACCGATACACTCAAATGGTTATGATTTAAAGAAGAAAACACAAAAACACAAAATGCAGACAAAGAAGAACAGAGACTAAATGTAAACTTTTGTAAATTCAATATTGTTCCTTGTTGGAGAGAATTGAAAACACAAACCTGCCAGAAAATAAAATTTGTTCGAATTGTTTGTGCCAAAGCTTCATTTGACCATGTATCCCTATTAAGCTTAGCAATGGAACAGAGCACCATTTGAGTCAGTATCCCGTCAGCTAATTAACTTTAGATTGACAAGATTTTACATATACCATGTGTGAGCTGAACTCTTCAGTGGACTGCAAGTTGACTAATAACCATTTTCCCAAAAGAGAAGCCTCTACTTTTGCCTACAATATAAGGAAAACAGCAATAGAGACAGCAATAGAGTCAGTAAACTTGTTATAAGGATGGAAAAAGTATGGATCCTAAATGAATAATGTATTTGAACTATGCATCAAGGAGGCACTCATATATAATTACCTCCGAGTAAATGTTAGCTGTGTAATTTCCATGTGACAAGTGACAACTTATCCATCTTAACCATCCATCTTGTGTTTGTGGTTGGGATTACTTTACAAGTTTCAAGGGCCCCAACAACTTAATCTGAGGTGGACTATCAGCATGGATAATAGTCGCATTTTTCACATGGAAGTTGTCATTTGGATTTATCCAATTACTTCCACATTAAATTGTTAAACTTGTTCCTATGAGCCACAATTACCAGAGATAAAATGTGAAAGTCATTAAAGGAATAGTGAATTCTTATCAACAAGAGTGAAGAGATCCGAAGATTAGCTTTAAACTACAATAATATGTAACTAACAATTGAATGAAGGAATGTTTACCATACAAGAAGAAATTACAACTAATGAATCAGCAGAATCTGGCAAGCATACGCTTGATCATCCTTTGGCAACATTGAGCACCCTATCATGGAGTGTTCTACTGAAATGTTATTAAAGGTAAAAGGATATGTGGCACTCAAAGCACAACCATCCCCAAAAGCATTTGATTGTGGATGCAACAATAAAGCATGAAAGATGTGGAGGAAATTGATGACTTCTACTCTCTTAAGTCTACATAAACTAGTCAGGAATTCAAGACTACTAAAGAGAGAGCCCATCGATCAATCAGAAGACCCATGTAATTGCATTTACTCTCATAGACTCATACTTTATCAAAATATAATCTAACAGTTTTGGGCACTTAATTAGAATGTAGAATGTGAATACATTCTTATTTCATGTAATCATAGTAATCCTTAGCTGAGTTTTAACTTAAAACTTAAGGTTATTTGTACTTTTTTTTATTGTGGTGCTCAATCCCCATTATGTACGAATATGATGCATGAGTCTATGGCCAACTAAAACACAGGATGTCACTTCCTTCGATGGTGTTCACAGGAACTTTTGAGAAAGATAAACCCCCTGTCCGTCTTCAAGCTGGCTGGAGCATGATTACAATCAGGGGTGTAAAACACCCCAACTGTTTTGGGCACTTAATTAGAATGTAGAATGTGAATACATTCTTGTTTCATGTAATCACAGTAAATCCTTAGCTGAGTTTAACTTAAAACTTAAGGTTATTTGTACTTTTTTATTGTGGTGCTCAATCCCCATTATGTACGAATAGGATGCATGAGTCTATGGCCAACTAAAACACAGGATGTCACTTCCTTTGGTGGTGTTCACAGAACTTTTGAGAAAGATAACCAACCCCCACCCCCCGCGCGTCCGTCTTCAAGCTGGCTGGAGCATGATTACAATCAGGGGTGTAAAACACCTCAACTGTCCTTACAGGAATTGGAGAGATTTACACCTGAGCATCACCATACCCCAATCACTGTCGTCATCGCCCACCACCTCGTCGTCATCCGCTCCAATCATGTTACCATCATATTCCCCATGCTGCCTCGAGATCCCATATCACCATCTCCTCTCCGACACGCTCTTCGTCAAAAAAGAAAAAGGGAAGGAACGAAAATCCCTCGAACTCAAACCCAATCATCCCTCTCTGGTCACCTCTACAAACTCATCGTTGAAGCCAACTTCATTCTTGTTTCTATCGACAACAGCTACAAACCATACTACCTCACCATCACCCCTCGATCCTGCCTCAAGCTAAGTCTCGCCCCCCCTCCCGAGGTGACACTCCTTGCCGACAATCTTCTCCGACTCCTGACCGCACTCACTAACCAACTCCTCGCATGTACATCAAGCCACCACCAATTGTTCTTGCTCATCCTCCTCTTCGAAAAATCACGATCTTTCTTCAACACCCCCTTCATGTCATCTCCTCCTGCAGTCATCTTCCACCGCTACTTGCATCCTCTCCAACAAGCAACCAAACAAAACCATAACCCTAATCCCCAATTCAACCTAAACACGAAATCCATTTCCTTATCTAAGCACCCTACCCGCTAGATCGTTTAACTTAAAATTCTTATGTTGGACTTATATAGACTCAGTTTAAACAAAATTACTTCCAAATTTCATTGCCTCTTCGACACGGCCGTTTCTAGCAAAAGTTTCTATAGAAATCTCAACACTAAATCGAGCACGACAATGATGGTTATTCCTTCCTTTGGTGGGCACACTCAAGCCAATGAGACCTTTGACTGGATTCATCATATGAAGCGTGCCTTTAAGTTTATGGAAATTCGTCCATGACACCAAGTTCGTAGAGTCCCTACTCAAGGGAAAAGCACTATCATGTTGAGCAAAAGTCAAAGTAAGTTTCCTATAGAGTCGTCGAAGAAAATACAACAGATGATGCGAGAGCGGTTTTTGCCTCCCAATTATGAGCAAGTGCCCTTTCGTGCCAAAGAAGATCGAACAATTTGTAAGTTGGTAAGTTCGTAATTATGGAAAGATCGAAGAAAAACTCGCCAAAGTAATTTACTCGATAATCGAAGGGCAGTTGATTCACCGCAAGAGACGTCGACTCCGCTTCAACCAAAGCACATGATTCATGTCCACTCGAACGGTGAGCATGATGATGAAGTCCAAGGGGATGCCTCATTCTTGCTCTTAACTGAGTCAGATCTACACGAAGCTTCTTCAGTGGAGGGAAAGGTGATTTATTTGAGGATATAGAGGAACAACTGATATCGAGTTGAAGAATGCAAAGCGGAGGCTTTGGTTGTCACAGTAGGAAGTCTTGAATTGCCTCTTGCCATGTTCGATTAGCTGCTTTCATCCAAAAGCGAGGGACACGATGTTGACATACCAGCACCATTTTTTAGTGTTACCCCGAGCTTCACATGTAGTTGACACAATGTGATATTTATGCTATTACGCTTAAAGATCCGACAACATATGACCCTTTTCTTAAATTTTATGTTGATACGCCACGGTTCTAATGATTAATTATTTAGAAAACTTCTTCAAGCGTGCGTCCACGTCTATTTTATTGAGCTAATATCATATTTAGAAGATCTTGAAGACCTTATTGTCGCTCCTAGCAAAGAAACGTTGCTGCTACAACTTTTTTGAGAAAGTTACTTGACGAGCATAGGGAGCCATATTTGATTAGTGAGCATCACTTTCATCATGCGCTCCATTCCATGTGCCTATTAGGGATCGCTCATATCTTCACTTTATTGATGAGCAATTATTGGGGTCAAGTATGCAACGGAAGCTTGTTGATATGGTCCTTACCTTTGTTTACGTGCTAATCAACTCGAAAGAAGATTGAAGATCAAGATTAAGTTGCTTTGGATTTGGATACCTAGAAGGGTAAGCGTCGACTTTCAATAGCTCGTTTATATTCAAAATATCTTATTGTCTGGACATGTACGATCAACCTACAAACTAAACAAGGCAGATTGATGACTCATGTTTACTCTAAGTATCTATTCATTTGGATGAGACGAGTTCAGAGAAGAACAAGGACGAGTTTAGTCCGATAACGAGAGTATGATGCAGGAGCACAACCGGTCGACTTAACCAATTGGTTGACCGGTCCAATTTGTCTCAAGGAAGCCCACATATTGCAAATTTGGATATGTTTTTACATATCTTTCTAGAATTAGTCTAGGAGTTTCTTTTGGTGACATATACATGTAATAAATCTAACAAATCTGCTCGAAACTTTGACCATGATTTAACCAAGATATTTTTTCTTAAGATTAGATTTAGTAGGCTCCTACTAATTTTTTTTTTAGGCTCCTACTAATTAGATTTGTTTTCTTCTCCAAGTTTTGTAAAGCCTATATAATGGCTTCGTTGTAGTATTTTTATTTAACTCCAATAATATTAATACTTTTTATGAGATTTGTTCTTTTTATTTTTCTGGTGGTCTCCAGCTTGTTCATGGATTCAGACCACATCTCGTGGACTCAGGCAAGTATAATGTCCGTTTCAGCGGCATTTGTTATTCTCACTTCGCTTCGGTATCGTAGTGTACCACCCTCCATCGACGCGTTTCGGCGAAAGCCAACATCGACAAATTTGCTTCCGGCAAGCTACTATGTAATGTAGGAAGATAGCTATACTATTTTTCCTACATCAATAAATAATTCATAAGATGTTGCTCACACTAGACAAACATGAGATCTCTCTCCCTTATACTGAGTTCTTAAGTCATTCGATCTATAACAGCAGAATGGAGCCACTGGCTCAATTAAGCTTAGAAAGAGCTCTTGATGTCTCACACCCTTGCTTACAGCATTAATGGATTACACAGAGACAATTATTCATTTACCGTGATAACCACTGCTCAAACTCATTATCACAGGAGTGGGAATGGGAATGTTACTTATCCTCACATTGTGATTTTCAGAAGGTTTACCTACACCACCAAGCTTTGCTCAACAGCATCAAAATTTGTTGAGACTAGTTGACTAGTCAGTTCCGTCTCCTGAAACTGTGACCATTCCACATCTGTTTGTCTCGAGACTACTCTATTGATCTATTCCATTCCTATGAGTCTATATAAATGACATCATCACTCGTGATACTACTTGCATATAGTCTGTCAATGAGTATATATAAATGACCTCATCACGTGATACTACATATAGTCTATCAAGCAGCATCGACCAATCCATAATGTCAACCCTGTGGTTCCTTGTGAACCTTCGCATGAGTAGATCACCATTCAGTTGTCAAATTCGTATATACCACGGAGCACCAAATAGCAGCTTCATCTATTTCACCAACAACAATGCCGTATATACCACGGAGCACCAAATAGCAGCTTCATCTATTTCACCAACAACAATGCCAACAATATCGATCTTGGCCATTCGGCTTGCACCAAGCTCGACTCTCGTTGTACCAAGTCTATTCACAAGGTCATCTTCAACATCTCCAATCTCATGTTCACTATCGAATGGTTTTTTTCTAGCCTTCTCAATGCTCTGGACATCAGCAAACACCTGATAGGCATTGTGAAACTTAGGGTGTCTTTGGTATGCCGGAAATTTTCTATATTCCAGTGAAACCCGAGGGTTGCAAAATAAAATGACGTTGTTTCGTGTCATCAAAAAATTATCTGGACGTCTTTAAGCATTTGGGAATGCAATTTTCCCACAGAAAATATAAACTTATTTCCTTCATAACATTGATATTTTTATTTCTTATGGGAGTAGAATTATTGGTAAGCTTGGAAATAAAGTGAGGTCGTGTCAACCGTGCTTCTCATGTCGTTGACATTGGCACCGCCATCGCCGCTCATTGTTGTCACCTCTAGGGGTGAGCATTCGGTTTATTCGGTTCCAACCGAACCGAATAACCGAAAACCAAATTGGACCGAAACCGAATAAGCAAAACCGAAACCGAACCGAATTGGTCAATAACCGAACCGAATTAAATCGGTTCGGTTTTCGGTTTATTCGGTTTTTGGGTTTATTTGTATTTTTTTTTGTTAATATATATAATAACTAAATATACCTAGATATATTTATTACATACCTATAGTATATACCTATATATATTTAGTATTTACCTCTAATTAATACCTCTATATATATATATATATATATATATATATATATATATATATAAACTAAATTTTTTTATTCGGTTTTCGGTTTTGGACCGAAACCGAAATCCAAAACCGAAACCGAAACCGAATAAGAAAATTTAGTATTTTCAAAACCGAAACCGAACCGATTTTTTTTAAAACCGAACCGAATCTCTTATTCGGTTCGGTTTTCGGTCCAAAACCGAATAATGCTCACCCCTAGTCACCTCCCCCAATGTTGTTGACGCCTTCGATCTTCCACTTACGACCATCCCAGAAGAAGCAACAGAAGAGAAGATGAAAAAAGGAGGAAGCAGAAAGAAAGAGGAAAAAGGAAGAAGGAGAAGAGGAAAAAAAGGAGGAAGAGAAACAAAAGCAAAAGAGGAGAAGAAGAATAAAGGACCATAAGAAGGAAGAAGAAATGGAAGAAAAAAAATACGAAATATAAGAAATAAAAAAAGGTGATTCTCATTCCCCAACACCCGTAAGGACATGTTAATTTGAGAAGGAATTGTTAGGGGACTAAAGTGAAAACTGCTAGGGACGGAAGTTAAAACTTGCTATGAAAGACATTCTTAGAAGGGTTAATGCACGCATAAATAAGTCTTATCTTATATGTTAAAATAACGGGAAACAGGGACTCGAACACAGTTGCAATATCAGGAGCAGACAGTTAGTAGAAGGGATTTTGGTTACACAAGGTTAATTATAGCTTTCATACTATGAAGCATTTTTGGGATAAGGCTTGTTACAGAGGAGGGTGTGAACAGCTAGCTTCTAGGAGGGTCAGTTGTGATGAGGACTGTTAGTGAGAAGTTGTAATCAGTACTCTTATTTCTATACCAGCATAAGGCTAATGAACAAAATGTGCTGAGAGTTTCTCTCTTTGTAGATCTTGGAAGCCCTCAAGTATTTGACCCTAAACTACATATCCCTCCTCTGAACCTTCCACCTGGAAGCCGAGAACTTTTGATCCAAAGGCCTCATTCTTTGGAGATCTTAACAGAGGCAAGCAAAACCAAAATAAGTTATCATTTAGCATTTAGTATTTCCAATTCCAAGTATGGGAGCTTTGACAATATTAATAATAGTTCAAACCATATTTCAAGGTTCACAAAGAGCTTCAGCATCATGATGAGTGAATAAGCATAAATAAGTGAAACTAGCATGCACTCTTATGACTGATGTGACTAGGTAAGAGTGCCAAGGAGGAATAATTATAGAAAATTCAAGACATCTCATCATAAAAAGGTAACTTATGGTTTCTCTAGCAATCTGCTTGAAAACATTTTAGCATTAGGTTAAGCAAAAGGAAATAATAAAAATAATAAAAAGGAATAACAAGGAATGCAAGTGGAGGAGAATAAACAGTAACAATCTGCAGATTAATTTATCTAATTATCTCAAATTCTGGATTTGGTATCAGAAACTAGACCTACTTTGTCAAAGGTGCCTTGATACATTAATGCAAAAGGAGGGCGATATAACGAGGCGAGATTATCACGAGGTTCATTTCCATTCATTGTAGTCACATCAGTTTGCTCCGATTCCCAAACAGCAGGTTGCTTCGACTCTTCCTCAAAATTGCGAAATGCAATCACTGAACTAGGCTGTAGTCTGACACCAGAAGTCGCAGAAAAAGAGGTTATGCATCTAACAATTTATTGAACTTCACAATAATTTGACGTCAAACTTGGTCAATCGTTTGCATTAAATAGATGAAAGCTTGCAGTTATCTCCAATGTCCTTTTCAAATAGTTCATATTAAGCATCGTAAATGTGGTGGAAGTGGAAATAATTAGGCTGCAAGTACATACTAAGCCAAGCATGCAATGTGGAGAAGCTGATAGATAGCATATGAACAGTATAACCAAATATTATGAACTAAAAAAGCATACTTAATTTTCAGGTTAGGAGATATTTTAAGGTCTCTTGCCAGATCACATTCCAGAAAGCACCCATGGAAATAATAGTTCACACTACTAGAAAAAGAACCAATCCATAAGCAAGAATTAAAAACATTCACTCAAAACCTTTTCTATATACATCACAAAGAAAATATGAAATAAAATAAGTATATGCTCTTTTGTGAAAACTGCACCAGATATATAACATAAAAATAGAACAGCATAAGAAAGTCGCACAAAGAAACGAGTAGTTTATATCACGTTCAACTGTGAACTGAGATTAAATAACCTCTTTCTGAGAGAACTTGAACCTTCATTAGGAGTACCAAAGAGAATCGCATGATTGCGCTCAGAACAAAAGATTGACAAATAATAATTAAACATCTGGGGCAAGATAAACCATGCAGACAGTACGAGTGTAGTGCCCCGTCCCTACATCGTGCCCTGTTTCCGTCCACGGGGTGCGCGAGAAAGGAACACTGTCGCTACCGATTCAGTCGGAACCGATAGATCGGGATCGATTGAATCGATCGAACGAGAACGATTGAATTAAGATCATTTTCTCGTTATGAAAGCCTTCTTCGGAATCAAGTCTCATATTCAGCGGGTTGCGCCTCGAGGATTGACTCTGCGGCTGAGTCGGGAGGGACCTCTCATTGCTCTGTTTTTTCATGCCGCACTTGCTTTGGCTTTGGCTTGGTTTTCGTGAATGCGTTTTCAAGAATGTTTTCGATGGTTTTCATGGCTTGCGTTTTTGAACTTCGCATTCGTATCGAACTCCTTGAATAGCACAGTGTTCTAATCAGTTGCTTATACGATTTCAGGTGATCGCGTAAGCGACATCTAAGCGCGGCCAACCAATCCCTCGCCTGAAGCAAAGACTAAGGTGAGTGGCTGACCTCCTTCACCTCGACCCCTGGTTTCAAAATCAAGAACTCGGAATAACTATATCAATTTAGGTAATTTACTCTAAAAATATAAGTTTTACACCAAAAAGAGAAAGTTTAAGGTTCTACAAAAGAGAGAAGATTATTTCATGATCTGCAAAAATAGTTTCGGCATACGATGCCTCGAGAAATTGGTGCCTACGAAACGCTAAATCAGAACGTACGGCTTGTGTGCAAACCAAATAAATGAATTGATTAACGAGTATCGCAACGATAAAGCTAAAGTGCATAAAATGGCTAAGTTTCAAGAAGAACAGAAACGGTCGTTGGACAACTTGTGCACAAGGTGTAGTTTTCTCGAACAGTTGCCTAGACCCGGAAGGAACGAGTATAGCAAGTGCCAGCAGGACTGGTGCGGGTGATTCGAGAACTTTCACATAGGGCTCGCTACCCACTGCGAAAGGGTCGCCGTCTAACCCAGATATAGTCCATGATGGCTTGACATTGCCAGTAACCTTCACACCCTTTCACTGCTTGAACTAATGCACGTGACACGGGATGAACATGATAACTGCTCAATGTATACAATTTCATATGCTTGCCTATTAACATGTTAACATGCAAATCGAATAGGATGACTAGAAAGATCACCAAATAGCTAACATGTTTTATAAAACTGCTTGAACAAATGAGAGCATGGATTTTCATTAGCCTCTCGTCAGTATATGTGATCGTACTGACCCTCGCTCTCTACAGGTGGTACGAATCAGGAGGGACGCGCCAACTGACCAAGGCGACGTTCGTGTTTTGAAGCTTCGACCGCACATCAAAGACTCCCGCCGCATCACTTTTGAAGACTCTTTGCAACAGTCCAAGAAACATGTCTCGGCCTCCCTCCAATCCAGGTGGCTGGAATACTTTTGTTGTAAATGAGGAATGTATGTATGGAACGGCTATCTCATCGGCACTCCTTTTGTAATCGAGTCATGTTATAAGCCCGCGTGGCACAATTGTAATAGAGTCTGTAAATGATGTCTATTATCAATAAAATGCAAAGTTTCTCTGTCTCAATGTGTTGTTCAATTTGTCTGCGCTCTCTCTCTCTTAGATGTTGTATTTCGGATTACCTTATGACTATGCCTTGTGTGATCGCAACCTAGGTGCACACGGCATCACGTCCAGGGGACGACTATCGATTCTTTGAAATCGGGGCGTGACAACAAGGTTTCAAATTCAAAAGAAAAATAAAACAGTGACTGTCTGAGAAGAAATCTTAATGGAATATGTATTATTTATCACTTCTGCTTACTGCTCTCCTTAGTTAATGCCTTGACTGAAGACGACGACAACAACAAAGCTTTTATCCCAAAATTTTTGAGTCGACTGTTTTTGTATAATTTTCTTCCATTCAGCTCTATTAAGGGTCATGTAGTCGGTGACAATAACAAAAATAATATCCTTCAAAACTTCAATCCATTATCGTTTAGGCCTACATCTAGTCCTAGCGGCTCCTCTGACTACTAACTCTCCTCCTTATCGGAGCAATGCCTTAAAAGACAATTTAATACAATGCCTCAAGGTACATAGGTGTGGCTATGAATTGCACTACTTATGCCTTCAATAACTAAAATGCAACTAGATATATTTTGTCTGATCATTCTGGTTTAGCAATTGGGAGTACCTCACTTAGTTGTGGTGCCAAAAGTACTCCCAACTGCTCAATGAGAGATGGGAATATTCATCTGAGTCTACAAATCATGGTGAAACTAGCATCTGCCTGCACATGCCTCTACTGAAGCATTAATTGAATGAGAAGATACATGACACACACTCCAAAGAAGTATAATTTAAACCCTCTATGGAGGGCAAGTGCATCAAGTTCCAAACATTTGGATTACCACTTAACTATGAAACATGGGTACTCCATCTAGGAAGCCCTACCAATACCATGTACTTACCGGGTACGGGTACTCCTTGGGTCTTCCTGGGTACTTACAGCAAAAGTACCCAAAATATATATTTATCTATATTTCAAATTTTAATTCGGGTACTTCATGGGTATTTTTTTGATATTTTATGGATATTCACTAGTACAAGACGGTGCACATTTTATAAAATGTAGCTTTTGTATTTTTGTTTCGGAAATAAAGTTTACTTTTAAATTTACTACATAGTTTTTAGACCAAATTCATTTGATGACTGAAGAACATTTTAGACTCTTAGTTGTACTCTTTTGAAGTCACGAAGATGCATAATATTTGGCATTTATATAATATATATATATATATATATATATATATATAAATGCCAAATATCAAATATTATGCCATATATATAAATGCCAAATATCAAATATTATGCCATATATATATATATATATATATATATATATATATATATATATACCAACAGATTTGTAGAAATTGTCGTATCAACGTATCAACGTACCGAGTATGTACCTTACCGGGTACTCGTATAAGTGCCTATGCTTAACAACTTACCAGCACGGTGAAAAGGATAAGTTATTTTCAGACGCAAAATTTGGTATGAACGTCAGTGAAGCATGGGGTATGGCAATGGACACACAAAATGGATATGTACCAAAACATGTGCATAATCCAATTTCCATTTTATCCTTGTTGTATAAACCACCTTACATATCCTAAACACAATAACATATGCACATAATAACACATTAGACATCGAGAACTAGTAAATAGTAGTCTATTATTTCATAATTATTTTATTTCACACTTTGAAGATAGAAGAAAGACTCATTTAACATCGTCGTCGTTATCTCCAACTTCTCCATCAGAATGGGGTCAGCTGTGAAGCATAAGCATGCCCGATAAAGAAATTAACAAAGATTTTACGACTAGATATCCACCTGACGTCAACTATCTCTATATTGGCGTCAAATTCCCAGCAAGATATGTGTGAGCATACAGAGGATGGATAAGTAGACCTATCTTTTGTAGACGCAATTTAAGCACTCGTACAACCAAGGAGAACCCTACTATTTATTCTAGACTATAAAGAGTGTAGATGACAAGATAAGATAGATACAATTTGTTATAGGTAATTGCATTCATCTTTGTGACACATTAAGCCAAAGGGTGAAAAGGAAGAGATTACCAAGCTATTTAAGGGGGGTTTTGCATTTATCTCAAGGTGTGTTGTATGTAGGGCCGCAAACTTGTCCGGTCAAACCCTGGTTAGACTGGCCCGACCCATCATTTTCTCGGGTCGGACTGGGTTTCCATATCCCAAACCCGGTTGTGCTCAACCAATTGGGTCGGGTTCAGGCCCGGTTCACCACCCCCCACCCCCCGCAGGTCCCTCCACCCTTTTATAATAGAACAGTTGAGAAGGTTTTACCATTTAACTCCCCAAATGTAAGCGTTATTTAGTCGGGAGGGGGAGCAATTTGGTTAAATACCCCAAACAACCATAATATAAGGACAATTTTAGTCTTTTCTGAGGGTGGTCGTTTATGAACGTTAATGAAGGATATTTTACTGAATATAACCAAAATACTCATGTAGCAACTATACTACAAGGGTATTTGTGATCATTTGGCACCCAAAAAAAATCTATAAATATGGATTAATTCATCCAAATTTATCACAACAAAATTTCTTCCCTCTCCTAATACTATCAATAAATATTGTGTTCTCTTCTGTGAATTAGCTATTCTTTCACTATGCAATCTAAAGACCATGGATAATACACAATATCTACCGAAGCAACCGCAAGATCCACATCCTCAATCGGCACAACCGCAGAGGATACAAGGCAACGGAAGAGGACGACCTCATCGTCGCAGTTGATCCAATATTTGGGAACACTTTAGCATTGTGCATAATAAGAATGTTACAAGCACAGTAGGACTCAGGGGTGTAACTCATGTTAAATGCATAAATTGTGAAAAACAATTCAAATCATGACATGGGAACACTATATAGACATCTAGATCGTTGTATCTAACATATATCCTCTTGAGTAAGGCAAGAACCATGGGACATGGAGAATGGAGCTCTATGAAATTTGTATTTTTGACAAAAATATCTATTTTAATTTATTTAGCTATTCATACTAGGAACTTGGATAGTCGCAATTATCGTGCTGGAAAATAGTTCTTTTACTTATCATATTTTCCAATATATTATATATGGTATTCTTGTTAGATTGGTGTTTGTTGATATGATTTGTGTTGTGCGTTTTGGTTTGCAACCTCTCTTCAAGCTTTCTTTGTGGTACTTGCTATTAGGAGTTGAGTCCTCTGGTTTTGTATAACCAGATATCGTAATCGAGTAGAAGTGGTGCTAGCTCCTTGGACTTAGCTACGATATTTAGCCATACAAAATCAGAAGGGTTAAGCTCTAATACAAAGTACCACATAGGAAGGTCGAAGAGAATTTGATAATCGAAACACAAAACACAAATCCTATCAACAAATACCTATCTAACAAGAATAATAAATACGGTAAACCAGAAAATGATAAGTAAAATAGTATGTACATTTTGTTTTTGTTAATATAAAATTTATTGTAGAAAAGAATAGTTGATAATTTATTATTCAAGAGGGAGTACATATATAGGAGAAGGCTAGCCTCTTCCTTCTTTCCTATCCGATGTGGGACTAAATAAGTCTTTATAACTCAACACTCTCCCTCAAG
Source organism: Iris pallida (assembly GCA_029216955.1). Classification (NCBI taxonomy): domain Eukaryota; kingdom Viridiplantae; phylum Streptophyta; class Magnoliopsida; order Asparagales; family Iridaceae; genus Iris; species Iris pallida. The sequence continues at coordinate 23,242,664 of JANAVB010037417.1, forward strand.
ATGGACGATACATATCAATCATCCCCATCTTGTTACAAGAGATATCAAACTTTCTAGGACTTAAACATTTAGTTAAACAATCAGCTAACTGCTCTCCTGATTTCACATAGCTCAAAGTCAAAACTCCTATATTCAACTGCTCCTTGACGAACAACCGATCAATCTCCACATGTTTGGTGCGATCATGCCGAACGGATTGTTTGTAATATCAATTGTTGATTTGTTGTCACACCAAAGTTGTAGAGTCTCCTCTAAGTAAACGCATCTCAGACAATAAGCTCTTTACCCACATCATCTCGCACAGGTCAACTGACATAGCCCTGTACTTGGCCTCAGTTGTAGACCTAGCCAGTACATCTTGTTTCTTGCTACGCCAAGATACAAGATTGCCTCCAACAAAAAACACAGTAACCTGTAGTGGACCTGCGATCATCCATACAACCCACCCAATCGGCATCACAGTAGCCTTCAACTCTCAGATATCCAGAACTTTTGAACCATAACCCCCTTTCTTGAACTTCCTTTAATATACCTGAGAATTCTGTGAACTGTCTCCATATGTTACTCTCCAGGATCATGCATATACCTATTTACCACACTCACGGCATGAGTAATATCAGGTCTCGTATGGCATAGATATATAAACCGACAATTAACCTTTGATATTGCTCCTTACTCACCGAATCAACACCATTGGCATACAATTTGTGATTCTGCTCGATAGGAGTAGAAGCAACCCTGTGACCCAGCATCCCCATCTCTGAAAGAAGGTCCAGAGCATACTTTCGCTGAGAAAGCACTATACCCTTTCGTAACCTTGCAATTTCAATTCCGAGGAAATACTTTAATTGTCCCAGATTCTTGACTTCAAATTCCTCTCCAAGTCTTTTCTTCAGCCGTAGGATCTTCTCAGTATCGTCTCCAGTAATTACAATACCCACATAAACTGCATAGTAATACGAGCCTTGGAGTGCTTGTAAAACACAGTATGATCTCCATTATACTGCCTATACTCCATACCACAGACTGCAAGCCTGAATCTATCAAACAATGCTCACGGAGACTGCTTTAGCCCATACAAAGACTTCTTCAATTTGCATACATTTTCAATTTCTTGTGAAGTAGCAAAGCCTGGTAGAATCTCCAAATACTCCGCCTCCTGGAGATCCCCATGCAAAAAGGCGTTCTTGACATCTAGCTGCTATAGTTGTAAATTGAAGTTGGCGGCACATGACACCAACACTCGCACACTCATCTTTGTTATTGGAGCAAATATTTCGTCATAGTCGATACCATAAATTTGGTTGTAGTCTTTAGCAACCAATCTGGCCTTGTACCTGTCAATCTTGCTCTCTAGAGTCTGCTTAATAGTATAAACCCATTTACATCCAAGAGCACGCTTCCCAGTGGAACTAGCTCCCACGTGTCGTTCTTTTTAAGGCATGAAGTTCCTCCTCGAGGCACTTAACCACCTAGGATCTTGCTTAGCTACCTGTCAGTTGTTAGGTACAAGTACTGAATGCAATGATACAATGAAGGACTTATATGCAGGTGGAATGGATGCATATGAAATGTAATGTACAATGTCAGTATCCCAACTACCAAACTTAGCTGTAGATTTTCCAGCATTGACTCTAGAAGTTCTACGAAGCAAGACATGAGTATTAGAAGTATCATGGGAGGAATTGTTACCAGGTGACTCAGGTGGAAGGGCTGAAGAAGGACATAGAGAAGAGAGACTTGGGGCATCATCATTTGTGGGTACTGGCATATGTTGCTAATGCTGCTTCTAGTGCTCATGCTCCCTATATACTCTCAGCTCCCTCTGACTGTCGGTTATCCCTAACTGTCGGTTTCCTCCTGAGACACCATCACTCCTCGGTGACTCAAAAGAACATGGAATCATACCAACTATTCTCCCCCTCTTTACTAGCGTCAGTAGAGCCATCCTCAAACAAGAAACTCAACTCCGTCTTCTTCACATAAAATGGTTCAAACTCCCGAAAGGTCACGTCCACGCTGACAAACAGCCTTCTTTCAGTGGGACACTAACACTTGTATCCCTTCTGACTTGATGAGTAGCCAACAAAAATACATTTAACTGCTTGTAGATCCAGCTTACTCACCATCGATCTGTGATCTCTCACGAAACATGTGCATCCAAATACTCTGGGTGGAACACTAAAAACATTCGAGCCTAAGAACATCTCACATGGTGTCTTCATCCTGAATACTCTTGATGGCATCATGTTGATTAGATAAGTTGTTGTCATAATGGCCTCACTCTACAAGAACTTAGGCACATTCATCGTGAGCATCAATGAACGTGCCACTTCTAGTAGATGCTTGTTCTTGCGTTCAGTCACCCCATTCTGAGTAGAAGTGTATGGGCAAGTGGTTTGATAAAAAATTCTCTAACTAGAGATGAAAGTAGCAAACTCCTTGTTGGTGTACTCGGTCCCATTATTTGTTCGAAGAATCTTTACATGTACTCCAAACTGGGTCTTCACATATGCCGAGAAGTCTTAAAAATATTGGTGCACCTCAAATTTCTGCTTCATCATGTAGATCCAGGTCATACGTAAGTAGCAATCAATGAAAGTAACAAATCATATGAATCCACGGACAGAAGTAGTAGAACACGGCCCCCAAACATCAGAATGAACCAGTGCAAATGGCTCAAAACTTCGAAGACCGACCATTTTATAAGTATAACGTGTATGCTTCCCAAGTTCACAAGCATTACGAAATAACCTTTTTGTCTACTTAATTCATTATCTCATATTCTAATTTATTCAAACTATCAAAAGATAAATGTCCCAATATGCAGTGTTGAAGCATTGTTTCTGCCTCTGGCCCTCCACTAACAGTAGCAGCAAGCATTGCAGCCTCCATGTCCAGGTACCAAAGGCCATCACGCATGATGCCAATCCCAAGCCTTTTTTCCATGTCCTCCTCCTGGAAAGAACACATATCTCGATCAAAAAGAACAGTGCAATTCAATTGGTCAATGAGAGAACTAACAAAAAAGTAAGTTGACCGGAAACGAAAGAACATGTAATACAGATGAAGTACAATGGACCGGGACAGTACCCCTGATGAGTTGGGATGTCCCATCAACAATCTGAACCGTCTCCGGATGCATATGCTTGCTTGGATAAAATAATGCAAACTCACTAGATGCACCTGTGATATGCCTAGATGCACCTGTGATATGATCCAATCAGTATGAGATTAGTGAATGCAAGTGCCTGAACCGGGATACCTTTGCCTGTATAAGAGTAACCAGTAAAATTACCAAGGTAGGTAGGCATCCATATCCTGAGTAGCATGTCCCTTGCCCTTAGACCTCTTAACCTGAAGCTTGAACTGACGTAGTTCCTCCAGCTATGTCATCTCAGCTCCAGTCATCTTAGTAGTGGTCTAAAACTCCTCTGCCGCAGCTAGGTGAGCAACTCCTCGGCCGCCACGTCCCCTGCCTCCTTGACGTGTACGTCCACCTCTCTGTCCTCTGCCTCCTCGACCACGACCAGGATTGCGGGGTTGAGGACAGTTGTAGCTGAGGTGCCCTTTCTTTCCGCAATTGTAGCACTCCCTATCATCACTAATGGGAGTACTACGAACCACCAACGCAGAGCGGACAACATCTGAGGTCTCGCATTTCATCACCTTCTGTCGAATCACCTCTTGTTCCATCGATGCAACAGCCTCATCCAAGGATGGGAGAGATGGCATATGACACATTGTTGCCCTCCTAGCCTCATTTAAGTAATTTATTGTCCCCTCAAGTTTGATGTCATTGGACATCAACTCTATTTTCTTCATCACCTGCGACGGTTCTGGTGCGGACACGACTGCTCTACTGGATGAGGTCTCCTCTAATTTGGCCTAAAACACCCTGATCACCCCCTCCAGTATCTCCTTCAACTCCTGACTAGTCACAGGTGTTCATGTCTCTACAGTTGCACCAACACAGGAACGAGATCAAACGCAACTCAACCACGGGCCGTGCGCCTATACGTGATCACGGCTTTCTCCATCTATCTGAGCTTCTGCCACTTCACCGTGGTGCGACCAACACCAGAAATCAGCAGCTGTCTAGAGCCTGTGGAGGCCAGATATGCCACTAGGCCTAGCGGTCGCAGCCGTCGTTGACGTCTCCATCACGCCTCCACCATCCCTAGCAACTCCTCCGCGCCACCATAGAACCCGCGCTGAAGTAGAACCTGCGCCGAAGGAGATGAGCGGAGAAAGAGAAGAAAAAAGAATTTTTTTTCCAGAATTTTGCCTCTGATACCATGTAGAAAGGAATAGTTGATAATTTATTATTCAAGAGGAAGTACATATATATAGGAGGAGGCTAGCCTCTTCCTTCTTTCCTATCCGATGTGGGACTAAATAAGTCTTTATAACTCAGCATTTCTCATTTATTTCTTCTCTATTATTTAAATTAGTTTCTTCTTTTCTATTATTTTTATTATTTTTTAAAATAGTAGGCCAAGGCCCATGGCCCTGGGCACATACGTCGTCATGTGTTCATTTGAGCTTCAACCATGTACTTATAATAGACTCGACTGACCAACCCGTCCCTTTCACAACTTTGGTCATGAGAATAACCACATGCAAAATGCTAAATGCAGAATTGGCCATCCATAAAAGCCAACTACACATAACTTGGTACACTATTCAAAAGATCTAAAGGTTCTATATTTCAGCTGAAACCGGTACGTTTTTGAATCTAGGTGTTTGTATTCTTACTTGGGACTTGCCGAGTCGGATCTGCAGGAGGAACATGTAGTGCAGAAAATCAATCTCAAGATGGCCTTGAAATGTTTCATTTGTTCATTAAAGCCTCAAGTGAAATCATGTTCCCGTCATAGTAAGTGTGGCCACTTTTGAAACATGGCCACCTCACACTGTTGGTTGTGCTGTGAGCTGACATTCATTTTTTGCTGGTTGGGGTGACACAAGGAACTTGTAATACTAGTAGGGACTGTAGCAGTTGAGTTCGGATTAATAGGCACAAGGTTAACTTTTTACCATCCTAATCTTTCTAGAAATCTTATGCCATTTTGCTTTCAGACAGCTTGTATGTTAGAAGTCTTGGCCTTTGATTTCAATATAACTTACCCCCAAGAATCTCCTTCTATAGATTTAGGTTTAAAGAGAAGGAAGAACAGACTCTAAGAGGGACTCTTCTCCTAAATCTATGGCTGGTTGGCAGAGGAGAATAATATCTTTAAAAAAGAAATTGTCAATCTTGTCCAACACTCGATCTTGTTTCTTTTTGCATAATGAAAGAAAAGGGCAAACATTCTGACAATTAAAACATGGGATACAAATAACCAAGCTAGCAGAAGCACACCTGACAAAGGAGGCATCGCCATATAGGGTCTCACGTTTAACCGGCAATGGAGCACGCACCTCATCATTTCCAACTTCCCCAGCATTCTCACTCACAGCAACACTCTCCCTTTCGTTGCAAGCAAGAAGAGATTCTCAATATTAATACCTCTAAGAAATTAAAAAAATATCAAAAGCATCCTATCCAACTCACGTAGGTCTTTCATCAACTGGTGGAAGGATTGAAGATGAAGCCGAACCACCACCCTCATTTCCAAGGTAGAATAGCTGGATAGCTTCCTCCAGCTTCCAATTTGTGGCCTGCACGACTCAATAAGCGCATTACAATAAATCCACTAAGTGTGTACGTTGATAAACTGCATAAATAGAGTCTCCCCGGTCCACTAAAAGTATATGCCAATCAGGGGCAGATTTACATGGAGTCCAAGGGGGGCCACGCCCCTCCCCCCCAAATTTATTTTTAAATGGTAATTACTATATATATATATATATATATATATATCAATTGTAACATATATATTAGTTTGAGCCTCTATTGCACAAAAAATAAGTTGGCTCTAGTGGTAGCACTTTGGGTTTTTTAAAGAAAGACATGGGGGTTCGAATCTTACCTTTTGTCGAAAGTTCTATTTTTGCTTCCTCTTTAATTTATTTTTGTTATGAAGTTCAATTAACATGTCAACTTTTCTAATATACAGTACCACGGCCACCCCAAGATTTTAATCCTGGCTCCGCCCCTGATGCCAATTAACAGGTAAAACACTGCAGAATCATGTTCTGATCATCAAAGATTAATTTTACAGGTAAGACCAGGTAGCCACCATCCAAAATATTCAAGATCAATAGAAGACTAGATGACTTCCTCCAGATTCCAGTAAGTATGATGTAGATATGTTACAAGCAATCGTCGTAAACGAATTAAGTTACAGCTAAAAAGTAGTATTAAAAAAAACTTTTTGGTTTGCAAGAAGCGGAAGAGTAGTGCATTTCTCGTCCACTTTTCATCTCCCTTCCTTCCAAATTCCCTATAAGTCGATATCTATAAAAAGTCAAAGATCCTCTCTACCTCTGTCCCTTTCCTTTACACTTTTTCTCCAAGAGAGGAGCTGGATGAGAACTGTGAGAAGTGAAGGTAAGATTTTTAATGACTGAATTCCATCAAACTCCTATTTCTTTGTGACCAAGGTTGTAAAAGGCGCTAGGCGCTAGTCAGGCGGGCACCGGACACCTAGCACCTAGCCCGCCTAGGCGGGCGCGGTTCAAAAGAAATTAAAAAAAAAATCTACTGAAAATTGCAGAGAAAATCCATAAACCCCAAAAATATGCATAGTCAGGACTCGGGGTTCAGGGGGGCCTAGGTGGGCACCTAGGCGGAACTCGGGCGGGCACCAGGCGCCTAGGGTTCATCTAGGCGGATGCCTAGACCGATTTTTACAACAGTGTTTGTGGCACCACTTCCCAAAAAAATTTGCTAACAAACACAACGACTGTGGGAAAGCCTCTTCCATGCCCCCACCTCCTCCTTCAACCAAGCTCAAAAAGTGTTCAGGCTTGCACTACAGGGGAAAAAGAAACCTCCATCCAAACAACTTCGTCAAAAAGCCCAAATCCGATAAATACACTTCTCGGATTTACTCTTTACTTGCAATCCAGACAGATGGATTTTGGCCAACTGCTTGCACGAAAAAAAGTAATAATATAGACTTTTGGTCAATCTCCTCAATGTAAACATACTTGCAACATTACCAACATTTTGCACATATTAGATTCACTATGATCCATGGGGTCTATGACTCAACCAACACCTAGAAAAGGAAAAGGAATCTAGAACTTGCCAAAAATGTCTAATTTACTTCATTTACAGCCGAAAGTTCATATTTGTTTGCTACCATGGACCATCAGAAGGTCAACTAGTCGATTCTGCGTAACATGTGTTTCTCAAGTTAGCCCAATCCTATCGATAGAAGTCTAAATCACTTCGATTCACGATTCCATGAAGTCAACAATAGTACCGAACGGAATCGAAAACTTTGGGGCGCAGATCGAACCTGAAGGAATTGAAGAGCCGTCTCCCCGGACTGGCCGACCGCAATCTCGAGGAAGGACGAGACGAGCCCTTGCTTCTCCGACGCCGATGGAGCGCTACTCTCCATGGCTTCCTAAATACCAGAGAAAATTTTGATGATTTTAGGGGAGAGAGCGAATTGAAAGAGAGGGAAAAAAAACTAGGGTTAGAGAAGCTCGCTCGCTCTCTCTCTTGAGAATTACGTTCTCCCCAGCTGTCGTTGTATATACCACCGGTAGAGACTAAAGAGTAAAGAGCGCTCTCCTGTACTTGTTTTTTTTTTTTTTTTTCCTTTTTTCCCAAACGTTTCACCATTCCCATTAGAAATACAAATGTAACACAAAACAAATTTTTTTCATCAATTAGTAATAAAATCTCTCATCTCATTTTCGATTCTCAGTTCAAACATGAAATTGATCTTTAATAATTTAGTATTTATTCGATATGTGACGAAGAAATATCAGAATAATCTCTCACCTATGTATGAACAGTATGAATAGCATATTGCATTTCAATCTGAATATTGTACTTATGTTCATTATTGTGTATTAGGTATTTTGAGAGAGAGAGAGAGTATGGAATGTATTATTATTTGTCAATGTATAAACATAAATTATATTTTCACATACTGTAATAATTTAGTCGAGCTCCATTGTTCTATCATAGAATTACATAAGACAATCAATACATGAATATTTATAAGTTGTGCAGCCTAGGATATTTGTGACGTACACGACTCGTCGTATTTCAGAGCGACACGTGACACACTCATATTTATATTGAATTCAATCAACATAGCTAGAAAAAATTAAAACATCTTCCATTAATTTTCATAAAAGTTTACTAGACATCTACAAAACAAGTTCATATTGATATATACTATACTATTTATCCGCCAGTCTTTGATTTTTTTTTTTCATTAACTGTTGCTTCTCGCTGATATTATTTGACATTTTTTTTTTGTTTTAGGCTTTTTTTTAATTGGCATATACACATGTCGTAACTAATTAAAGGTAATTAATAATTAACTGGTATATAGTTTGTAAATTAATTATTAATATACTTATTTTCTAACTAGTTATATGTTGTAAGGGTTGTAGATATTACAAAGAAAGTGTTTGAATCTTATTTCAAAATACAAATAATACAATACTGAAATTCTAAGTGCAAAAGATATGAAAAAGTGTGGCGTTGGAGATCAAATCGTGCAATTGACTTCTTTACTCCGTTGACGATCAGAACACAAGTACTGGATATGAGAACTTGCTAAATTTGGCTTACCAACATATTTGGCCAGCAAGTATGCTCAATACATTCCGCTTTCGATATTCTGAATGATGTAGTGATGGTTTGGAAAACACGTCCTTGCTATTTATAGACATTCTTTACTGTAACGGATATGCGCGCATGAAACACTAAAATACATTGTTTGTGACGTACTCGACTCGTCGTATTTCCAAGGATACGTGACACTTCTATTGAGATTGAATTCAATCAATATAGCTAAAAAATAAAGCATCGTTGGTTAATTTTGATAAAGTTTACAAGACATCTACAAAACAAGTTCATATTGATATGTATTATACTATTTATCCGCCACTCGTTGATAATTCACTTTTTGCATCAATTGCTTCTCATTTATATTATTTGATATTATTTTCATATGTAAGGATTTTTGTATTGACATATACACTTGTCGTAACAAATTAAAATCTAATTAATAACTAAATAATATATAGTTTATAAATTATTTTATTAATATACTTATTTTCTAACTAGTTATATGTTGTAAGGTACATAATTAACTTAAGATAATAACTACATATTTAAACATAGAACATTAATAATTAATTTTCAAATTAAAATATTTACTTAATATTATTTTAATTTGTTAATATAATTTGTTTGCATTAAGTAATTAACTTAATTTGTTAAACTATTTATTAATTTCTTTAATATTTAGTTATTATATAAATTAATTATTATTTATTGTTATTATAATGCACTATATAACTTTCTATTGTAAAGCAAAGAAATGGAGATAGAAAAATGGAGAAAATTGTTTCTTCATTCACTTGTCTACCAATCAACTTGAGAAGAGCCATTTATATAGGCTTACAATGGAGATTAACATCATGATGATAATTAAAAGAAAAATGCCAAAAGGCATAGGTTATGGATATCCATAAGTCATAGGTTATGGATAACCAAGAGACATAGGTTATGTAGGCCAACTAATTATGTGAATTATCCATATTTATAACACTCCCCCTTGGATATTCAACATTAATTAGTTGGTGGTGTATGCACATTTGTTGCCTCGTTAAAACCTTACTAAGAAAAACCCAGTGGGAAAAAATCTTAGTCAAGGAAAAAGAGTACAACGCGCAAAACTCAAAAATATTCTTCATGAATCATACTTCCCCTCGATATAATGGATTTGCTTAACTTCAATCACTTTTGTCCTTTTGAGCATATGCATAAAACACTTTGGAGGAAGGTGTTTATTCGATCTTCTTTGATGAATCCTTCTCGAACAAGCGTAATGCAAGTCGCATTGTCTTTATTGTAGGCTCATCTGTAACTATGAGTAGTTGACAATTAATTACTCGTATATGATGAATGATCGATCGCAACCACACACTTTCTCTTTTTGCTTCTTGTAATGCAATGAATTCTGCTTGGTTAGTGTCACCCTCACTTTTCCCAGTTAGGGATAAAATGGTAATTTTATATTTTATAATATTTTTGGGAATTTTATTTCATAAATATTATTATTTAATTATTATAGGAGTCGGTTTCGAATTTTATCGCATTCCGAGCTAATTCGGGATCCCGGTGAATTTCGACTTGAGCTGTAATTAGCATGTTAGCTAACCATGGCCCACCACACTAAACTTTAGGGTTTAGGAGTTTGGACTAGTCCCCCATGAATAATTTAGTTTAATTATAATTTTTATTTATTTTTAGCAACTTCCTAAACCAATTTTGGATTTAATTAGCATTAGGCTTAGGGAGGGGCAAACTTGTAAATACAAGTGCCCCTCACCCACACCCCTTGGCCGGCCATGAATAGCCCCCCCTCTTTCTTCTCCACTAAGCAACTCTCTCTCTCTCTCTTTCAAATTCAATTTCTTCTCAAGCTCTTCTTCCTCCAACCAACCCATTGTTAGGTATGCTTTTATTTCTTCATTTATTTCTCATTTGCATTCATGTCCCACACAATAAATGGAGAGGAGAAGATTCTCCACCATTTGCCCACAAATTTGTAGGTTTTTCCTAGAAAAATAGGTTAAAAATTATTAGGGTTTAATCCTTAGAGAGTGGTATATATATATATATATATATATATATATATATATATATATATATATATATATATATATATGTGTTTTTTTGTGTGTGTATATATATTGATGTGTATTTAGTGTCATGAGGATGGGTGTCATGAGAGTGGTGAGAATGTGTGTGTGTTGTGTTGTGTGAGGGTGTGTGTGTGTTTGTATTATATATATATATATATATATATATCGGATCAAAAGCCCCCCTTAGAAAGCCCCCAAAAACTCCCCCACTCTAATCCGTAATTTAATGTTAATATTAATGTTAATATTAATGTTAATGTTAATATTAATATTAATATTAACATTAAATACTAAAATTAACATTAATATTAACATTAAAATTAATATTAACATTAAAATTAACATTAACATTAACATTAATATAAAAAAATTAATATTAACATTAACATTAATATTAACATTAATATTAACATTAACATTAATATTAACATTAATATTAACATTAATATTACGAATTAGAGTGAGGGGGGTTTTTGGGAGGCTTCCTAAGGGGGGCTTTTGATCCGCTCCCATATATATATATATATATATATATATATATATATATATATATATATATATATATATATATATATATATATATATATATATATACACACTCATATATATATATATATATATATATATATAATATATATATATATATATATATATATATATATGAGTGTGTATATATATATATATATATATATATATATATATATATATATATATATATATATATATATATATATATATATATATGAGTGTGTATCTATACATGTATATGGATATGGGTGTGTATGTATGTATATATATAGATGTGTGAGTGTTGTGTGTATATATATATATATATATATATATATATATATATATATATATATATATATATATATGGAGAGATAGGAGGGAAGAAGAGGAAGAGATGAAGAAGAAGATGAAACAGCAGTAGCAGCAGCTACAGCTGCTGTAGCAGCAGTCCTGGCAGCTGCAGCTGCCAGGCAAACCCCCCCCCCCCCCCCCCCCTTTGGTGTTTTAGCCTATTAAACCCCCCTTTTGGTATATGTATATATGTATATATATAGATATATATATGTATTATATATGGATAGATATGTAGAGAAGATTAGAAGAAGTTAAGGAATTAGAAGTTAGAAAAGAATTAGAAGTTAGAAGGAAAGAATTAGAAGAAGTTAGAAGAATAGGAAGAAAGGTGAGAAATAGGAAATAGAGGAAATCGAGTTAGAGGGCGAAACGGAGCTCGGAGTATCGGAATGAGTTGAAACTTGGCGTGGGGCAAGAATACGTGATTTAGATTTTGCGGGTAGGCTCCCGAGTAGAAATCGGGGTTGTAGAGCGCCGGTATCGTGCCGTACCATTGCGTATCTTGAAATATTCAAGATACCGGCAATAGGCCGTAACATGGACTAGATGTCCACTTTACTTAGGTATCTTGGTAGGTAATATATGTATAGGCTAGTACCTTACTGTCCTAGGGAGCTCGGGTCAAAATATCAAGCGTAGGTAGGCTAACTTGATAATTGCCTAAGCTAGAATTTTACCCTTTTTAAGGGTAAAATAGAATATTGGCCTACGGCCAAGATATGAGTTTCGAAGTCCAAGATGGACTTGGATATGGGTTTTAGAGGTTGGTAATAGTTAGAAATAGTCGCCTAGATCTAGTCTTGACCCCGGTTGACTTTTTAGACCAAAAGTCAACTATGGGTCAACGCTTTACCCAATTTAGTCCCAAATTCCTTTAGACTTGTGTAGTTGACCAAAAGTCAACTATTAGTCACCATTGACCTAGGATTGACCAGGGTTGACCTAGAGTTGACCAGAGTTGACCAGGGTTGACCAGTTGACCAAAGGTCAACTGTAGGCCAACTCTTGACCCCGTTTGACTTTCTTCGACTTGTTTTGACCCGTGATGACTGGTATGACCTAGGATTGACTTGGTTTGGCTTAGATTGACTTAATATAACTTGATTTGACCTAGAGTGACTTGACAGGACTTAGTGTGACTCAGTGAGACCTAGTTTGACCTAGATTGCATATCATTCATTGTAAATCATTCCTAAACTTGTTTAAACCTAAATTAACATACAGTATCTCATATTTAGGTTCCTGTTTACCACTCTGAGCATTGATATACCATACAGCTCAGGACAGTAGGCGAGTACATTCACTGATAGTTTTTATTGTCTTGATATCTGCTATATCCGATTCAGTCGTAGTGTCTTACTTGATTCTTAGTCACAATAGTTCACGGACTAGTACACATTGGATCATGACATGAGATGTTGTTCCTAGATTTCTGGGTATATGGGTACACTTCCTGTCTTGTTCCCTGTACTTGTATAGACACCGATTTCTAAGGGGATTTGCTACCCTCTTAAGAAATCACGTGCCATGACGTGTTATGTCCAGATCCATTGTATTATTCGGGGATGGGGAATTATTAGGGACTATGTGATCCAAGCCACCCTGTCACTATTCATGTGCTCGTGCCACTCTTCCCTCACGAAGGGTGTAGCGAGATCCTTTTGCCTTGTGCTCGTTATCCAGGTTGGTCGGCATGACTCTCCGTTGAGGTCACCGCGGATTGCCGGGCCAAGTGGATAGCCTGTCCTGTCACTTATCCCAAGCCGATCACATATCGCTCTAATAATTCAAATTATATTTTATATTTACTTTATCTTATCGTATATCCTGCTCTGTTCTACATTCAGTATTTTCTCACCATGCCATGATATACAGTTACTCACATGCTCTACTTGCCTTTACATTGTACCTTGATTGGAGACTAAGTTCTGCTCGGGAGAAGAGTTACAACCCCGGTCCTTGTTTGGTTTAAGGGTTGTAACTCGGCTTCCGAACGGTTCCCAAGTCTTCATATATCTTTGTCTTGTAGTTCATTATACTGTCTCTTATAGAATTTGTCAATTCACATGGAACTGTTGTTAGTGTTTGTACTTGCTCATTTTCCTGACAGGATACCGTTATAATATATTACAGATGACTCTGAGGCGGACTGCTCGACCTATTATGGGCTCGAGTTAGATGGAGTAGCCTTGGATCGCGGCCTTATAGTAGAGCCACTAGATTTTGTACTTCCAAAGTAGTGTAGGTTAGTTAGGTTTGACTGGACTGCGATCCAGCTAGCTTTATCAGACTGTAGTTCTATATTATATTTTGATATCATGTGATGTTGTATATATCTGGGCTTGTACTGGACTCTGGACTTATTTACTCTTTCATCTATCATATGTCTTTCCTTCTGAGCTATCTACCTTAGTTTTATTCTGTGATTGAGACTGTATTGTTATGTCACCTCCATTCGGAGAGTATATACTGTACAGGTACATTTAAACTGTTAGTCGTAGGTATTTACAGACGTTATATACAGCATTCTACCGTCGATTCTGCGGCGTAGGCTGGACGTACCCACGTGCTCGTGCCCCTCATAAGGGTGCGGGTCGTGACAGTTAGAGAAAATTTCTACTGAACCTTGTTTTGTTCATCGCCAAGATATAGCTGCATGATTATTAATAAACACATAACCCGTATGGAGCAATCCTTATGAAGGTCATAAATTGTTTGAGGCTGCACAACCAACTAGACAAGAATCGTTAGTGGAATCATATAAATAAAATAATCTTATGCCAGTTGTTCCACAAAAATATCTCAATATGTGTTTAACTATATTCGATATATAAGTGAAGGTGCAGAACTATATCTAGATAATAAATTAACAGAAAATACAATATCTGGTCTTGTGCATTGGCTAGATATGGTAGTGCTCCAATAACACTTAAATACGACATTTCTGGACCAAAAACTTTTTATCTTCTCTTTTGGTCGGAATAAATCTTTATCCAGATCCAAATTGCGTTCAACCATAGGCGTATGCAAATCAAGACCAACCTTTGTCTTTCCCATGTCTTTCATTTCAAATTCATTCTTCAAATATATAGTTTGCAGTTTTCTCCAATTCTATCGGAGACCTGATCAGGTTTTACATCATCCATATATACTGCTACTATCGAGAATTCATTTTCGAATTTCTTAATGAAGACACATGGGTAAATTGGACTATTTTTGTATCATTCCTTAGTCAAATATATAATAAGATGATTATACCACATTCTTTCGGATTATTTTAATTCATATAATGCTTGTCTAATTTGAACACATGCCCTTAGACTTAGTCTTTGGCATTGTAAATCCTTCTGGAATTTTTATATAGATGTTAGTATCTAAGTCTCCGTATAAATATGCAGATATAACATCCATAAATCTTATATCAAGATTTTTAGAAACTGCGAGACTAATTAGATATCTAAAAATGACATCCGTAACTGGAGAACACGTCTCAACGTAGTCAATTCCAGGTCTTTGAGAGAAAACATGTGCTACAAGTTGGACTTTGTATCTTTCAACTTCGTTTCTTTCATTTCATTTTCTCATGAAACACCCATTTAAAACCAACATGGTTTATGTCCATTGGTGTTTCCATTATAGGTCCAAATGCATCACGTTTTTCTAAAGATTTAATTCTGCTTGAATAGCATCTTTCCAGATTGGCCAATCTTTTATTTGTCGACATTTATTTATACTACGTGGTTCATTTTCACAATCATCATTGTCCTTTGATATTTCAGTAGCTACTGCATAGTTAAATATGTCATCGATGATAAGTGCTTTTCTATTCCATAATTCACCTGAACATGCATGGAATATCGAGATCTCTTCATTTTCAGGTACCTGTGCCTCTTTAGAGGCATCCAGAGGCATTTCAGTGAATTTGGAAACATGCACATATTCAGTATTTGTTTTCGGAGCTCCAGCCACTATTGGACTTTTATCATGACAAGATATTTCATTAGCTCTCATCTTTCTAGGAGCACTATCCTTGGAACCTATAGGCCTACCACGCTTTTAAGTGTAGTAGTGGATTCATTTGCCGCCTTATTTGAATTTTGTCCTGTGAAACCCATATTCTCGTAATTAATTATTAAATAGTGTTTTAGTGTTATTATTAGTATTTCTAAAATTATTATTATTATTATTAAATATTTTTGGAGTGCAAATGATTTTGAAAATAATAATAACATGGACTTTTGGATTTCAGACCCAGACCCGAGTCCGAACCCAGACCCAGGCCTGAGCCAAACCCATATCCTTTCATTTCCTTCTTAATTCTGATTATTGACTTGGTAAAAAAAATAATAATAATAATAATAATTATTTAGCTGGTCCCGTAGGACCAGCACCCCACACTCACACACCCATTCTTTGCCTACCTATTTTCTCTCCCTGACCTCACACTCCACCACACACAGAACCCACTACCAACCCCACGAGCACCTCTTCCCCTTCCCACGTTCAATAACTCCCTCCCCTATTTCCTCTCCACTCATTCACTTTGTTCCCCACGTTCTGGAAGGAGACTCTTCCTCTCCTTCTCCTTAATAAACCCACAACTCATGCACCACTCTTTTAACTCACACCCCACCCCACTCTCTCACGACACTTCACAGGAAAAGTTTTTCTCTCAGCTCTCTCTCTAAACTTCCCACATAACTCATATTCTCTGAGAGGAACTCTTTTCACTCACTCTCTGTTAACAGAGGGCCAAAACCCTCTCATCCCAACTCCTCGAAAACCCCCTCTCCTTACCCTCGATCTCCGGCCGCCGACCGAAGTCCGGCCACCCCGCGAGAGCGCGGCCCACCGCGGATCTCCGACCGCGCGTCTCCCCTCTGGCGCGCCCTTCCAGCGCTGTCTCCGGCGTGCGGCCCCTCTCTCCGGCCGTCCGTGCCCCTCCCGCGGCCTGACCTACTCCGGCCGAGCGCCGCCTCCAGCACGCGGATCTTCCCGTGCTGTCCCGAGCTCCGGCACCCTCGCTTCCCCGCTGTTCAGATCCGTCCCCGGCCGACCCCGAGCCTCCAGCGTCGTCAAGTTCCGCGGTGCCCTCCGCGGTGCCCATTGGCTGTCCCCGTTTCCCGCGACTCGACGGCTCCCTGATCCGCTATCCGCATGTTGCCCGTGCGTTGATCCTCCTGTCTGAGCTTCCCCGTACGTTCGCAGCGCATCGTAATGCTGTCCGGAGACTCTCGAGTCCATGACGGCGCGTCCCGAGTCCGAGGCCACCCTTCGGACTCCGTCATCGAGCCTCTCGGTAAATTTTTCTGTTAATCACAGTAGTTCGTCCCTCCCGTAGAGTCTATGATGATAATCGGTCCCCGGTTTCCCTTTGGGAAATCCGGTTAGCTACGTAGAAGATTCGGTTAGCTACGTTAGCTTTTGGTGTGGTTGGTTTGCGAGATTTTTGTGATGTGGTTGCTGAGATTTTTATGTTGTTGTTTGATTGCGGAAATCTCGGGTATTTCGGGAAGGTTCTGTGGTTGGAAATTATTTCTGTGGTTGGTTTTCGGTGGTTATATTTTCTGGATTATTATTTTGGTTGGAACAATTGCAGGTTTTGTGGCGCATTTCCCAGTTTTGGGTTGTCCCGAAATAGAGGAAATGCTGCCCAAATTTTTACAAAACTTTATTTAATTTGATTTCAAAATTGGTTTTCGGAATAATGAATTTAAAACTGATTTTTCGGGCGACGACCGTACCGGTCTGTGGGCCCTGGCGAAATGCAAACGCACCGGTCCGACCGGGCGTTGAGGTATTAGCTAGATTTGATGTTGGACCGAGTCTGAGACTCCAACTTATATTTTAAATTATTTTTATTTAATAGTTAAGCTATTTATTATAGTTATTTAATTACTGCATTTTATTTAGTAACTTAATCGTTTCCTCTTGTTTTTTATGTAAAAGAATTGTACCGGGCATAAGCCCATAACTCTAGGATGATTAGCTGTGCCCATGTATTGTTTAGCGTAGGTTTTACTTTATTTTTCTGGGTGGATGTTGATCTTGGGTGGTATTTTGATTAGACGTATAAATCGTAGTTAGAGCGTAATTTTATAATTAATCAAGAATTAATTAAATGGATAAAATATTAGTAAATAACTAGTTCATGATTTATCACTATAAGAAACTATAATTTTATAAATATATTACAAAAACACAAAGTTTTCCAAAGTTAATTGGTCCTTGTTATTATTTCCAAATAACCAAATTAATCGGTTTAATCAACGCACGTAGTTGCGACGTAATCGTTAGCTGTAAATTAATACAACTTAAAACCTGACTAGGATTTACTACTAGAGATTGCAACTAGCACACTTAGTCTGGTTATTCAAGGTTCTAAGTCGAGTTCTCAACTGTAGGAACTCGAAGTTATACCTGACGTTCCTCCTCGGTACCGACTCGTCTATCCAGTCATTCTAAAACAAAGGCAAGTACATTTATGTTGATTACAATTATTTAATAATCACTTCACTGCAATTTTAAACCACTATTCAAACACGAACTCCTTCGGGAGTATTGACTGTACTGTTGGGGACTGGGGGAGTAGAGTAATGTTTATGACCACATCCAAATTACTGTAACTGACTGTATTAGCTTTCCCCTCTTCACACGGGGACAAGCCATACCGTATCGTTATATACTACTGTAACCCAAGCCGGTCATATACATTGCCTATTCACATCACTGTACTGTATTGTTTCAAAACTGTTCATCTTCAAACTGTTTAAAAGTGCATGATTTTATTGTTAAATTAATTGTCAAGATTAGCATGAATTGTACTTTGCTCCCTCCTGACTGGAGAACCAACATTTTAGGTATCACTGATGAGGCTTTGTTCCGCGATATTTTTCGAGGTCCCAACTAGAGGACGATGATCTCGAGACTGATGAGCTGGTTGCCTAGATTTTTCTTCTTCTTTATAATTTATGATGTTTGTGGAAAGCAATGTACTTCAGATGTATTTTTCATTTTATTGTAAAAAGTTTTAAACTATTCGAATTATTAAAGTTGTGGCAATTAGACTGTGTTGTTTTATTTACCTGCATGAGTGATACAGCTTACTGCCGCCGTCTCAACAACGGTGCAGGCTGGGCATGATCTGATTCGACCCAAGAAATTGGGACCGGGTCGTGACATATTTTTAGTGGTGGCCCATGCAGGTTTGAACAACAACTTAGGAAAACATACCTAGAAACAATTAGAACATTAGAACATCAATTTGTCACAACATAGGACCAAAATATATTATAAATAAATATTTTTGTTTGATTATAGACTGGTAGGATACCTTGCTTATGTTTGCATCCTAAACCATCCAGAGAATGACCGTTGACCAAATCCTGCTGGCGATGAGGTGTCATCTCCGGATCATACCCCATCTCCTCAACCAAGCCCAGGGTCTTTTCCCTCGCGGCTGTTTGACCGTCCTCAAAGTGCATCCAGTGAAGTTTTCCCTACACTAGCGATTCCTACCTCATCTCAAACTGAGTTGCATTTCCTAGGTGGAGTATTCATTTTGTTGCTCCACCAGTACCAGCAAACATCTTCCAAATGGTTGCCCTATTTCAAGTAATCCTGGAGTTCCAGAAAGCTCAAGATGAAGCCCAGCAGGAACAGAAGAATATCACGAGAGAAGACATGAAGAACGTCAATGATGTAGCCTTAGCTATCTTAAACCAAGTTGGAGCGGAACCTCACCCTAGGAGGGGTACCCCTGAAATCTAGAAGATATTTTGAGCCCTATCCGGCAGTTATATCGTAAGAAACTATTGGTTTGTGGCTACTGTAAAAGGCTTGGTCACCAAACCAATATTTGTCGCAAGAGATTGGAGAAATGTTTGGTATGTGGATCTGCTGAACATCGGGTAAAGGATTGTCCATTATCTTTCCATCAAACCAGAGCTCTTATCCCAGCAACACCTGTTAGGCCACAACCCAGAGACTCTCTTCCTATCTAGCAGACCTTGCCTCCTATAAAGGCATGATGCAGACTCGAAGTTCATAGAAGATGAAGGACCAGATCAATGAAGGCTCTAGGATTTATCCAAGATAGAACTTCACCTTAGGGAACACCTATCTTGTTTGTGCCTAAGAAGGATGGAACAACTGATGTGCATGGATTACCAGACACTAAAGAACAAGTACCTTTTCTGGATTGATGATCTGTTTGATCAATTTGAGTGGAGTGGAGTTAAGGAGTTTTCGAAGATTGACCCGATCACCATTAGATCAAAGTCAGGGAAGAGGACATTCCCGAGACGGCATTCAACACTAAGTATGGGTAGTTTTATTTGGTCATGACGTTGGACTGACAAATGCTCCTGCTGTGTTCATGAATCTCATGAACATAGTTTTCATGAGTATTTGAATCAGTTTATCTTCTCCATAGATAACATTCTGATATATTCGAAGACTGAAGAAGAGCATGAAGAACATCTGAGGAAAGTTCTGGAAACTTTGAAGAAAAAGAAGTTTTATGGTAAGTTATCTGAACGTGGATTTTTCTTTGACAAGGTGGATTTTTGGCCATGTTGTCAAGAGAAGAAATTTCGATGGAAGATAGCTGCTGTTGAAAAGTGGTATACCCCAAGTTCAATTCGGAAGATTCTTGAACTTGGCTGGCTACTATCAGAAGTTCATGAAGGATTTCGCCAAGATTGACTGAGCCAATGACGAAGCTCACTTGGAAGAATAAAGAGTTCATCTGAACGAAAGTTTGCCAGGCGGCATTGAGGAGCTGAAGAAGATACTTACCACTACACCAATCCTTGCGCTACCCGCAGGAACCGGTGGGTTCTCAATTTACAGTAATGCCTCTGGAAAAGGACTGGGCTGCGTTTTTCAACAACATGGGAAAGTAATTGCTTACACATGTAGGCAACTACAGACTCATGAAAAGAATCATCCCATACCTAATTTGAATTGCTTCAATTATCTTTACTTTGAAGCTATGGAAGCATGATTTTTTTTATGGAAAGGGAGTAAAAATATGTACGGGCTACCAAAGTTTGAAATATATCTTCACTCAGGAAGGGCTGAATGTTAGACTAAGAAGGTGGTTGAAGCAGATGAAGGATTACGACATCAACCTGCAGTACCATTCAGGTAAGGCTAATGTGACCGCTGATACACTTAGTCGATACCAGTGGCGATGTTCTTAACCAAGGAGTGGCACCTACTAGAAGACGTTGAGAAGCTTGGACTGGAGGTTATACTACCTGGAGATAGAAGGACGGAGCTGGATGCTGATTCAGTATTGATGAAGTTCGAGGCTAATGGACAAAATCAAGATGACGTAGTTTCAAAACGAGGCACTTTGCGGGCTTAGAGATCAAGTGTTGGCTGGAACACTTGAGGGTTTCTAAATTGATCAGCAGTGGAACTCTGAAGAATGGTACGAGACTTTGCATATCGGCTGACAAACGGAGGAACGAGTTGAAGGAAGAAATGCACCAGTCGCAGTATTCCATATATTCAGGAGCTAATAAGATGTATCGGAATATGCCTCCATTGATTGGTGTTATGGAATAAAGAAGGACAATTCCAGGTATAGGATTAGATGTGAAGTTGTCAACATGAGGAATTTAGCAAGAGAACAACAAGTTTGTTGGAGCCGCTGGACAATTCGGAGTAGAAGTAGAAGCATATGACAATGAACTTTGAGTAAGGATTGCCTTGTTCCCAAGGAGGGAAGGGCACCAATTGAATTATAGAAAACCGACTGACTAAGTCAGCACACTTTCAAAGTTGGTTTATCCACTAAAGAAGTTGGCAGCATTGTACGAGAGGCACATTTACCGGATTCATGGAGTACCGCGGGACGAGCAATCAGAGAGGTCAATCCAGACGCTTGAAGATGTATTGAGATTTTGCATCTCGGAATTTGGCAGGTCTTGGGAAGACCAAATTGTATTTGGTGAAGTTTCTCCTACCAGAGGAACAATCAGTTTCGACGGAGCTAGAAATTGAGGCCAGGTACATCAGGTCATTTGAAGTTTAAGACGCGTTGGAAGTAGCGTACCAGTTAGCTCTACCAGCTAATCTTGAGAATGTGCAACGTCTTCTACGTCACAGCTCAGACGTTATATTTCGGATCCGAGTCACATTTTAGATAATTCAGAACTGAAGATTGGAATCAACCTTTCAGTGCCAGAGAAACCAGTTGCAAGTCTAGTCAGAGATGAGAAGAAATCAGAATTTGAGCCATCACTTAAACTCCTATTCCTTATCTTTTCTTTTTCCCGTTCTAAATTTGACTAATGCTGCTAAGTTAGCCTAGTTTTGCAAGCTATCTCTTTAAATCAAGCTTGATCATGAAGATATTTTATTGGGTGCACCCACTAATATATTGTCTAATCAGGACCGGTGCATGATGGTCTGATCAACCTCGTGTATTTTGGTTCGCTTTTGTATTCTTTCTGCATGGATGTCACCATAAATGAAACTTGCCCCTAAACCGTCTCATCCATGACTGCCTTGAAAATCCTTATGGTTGGACCTGAGTTACGGACGCAGTACCCGTACATGTTTGTCTTTCCTACCTTACTTTAAATTTCGAGGACGAAATTTTCTAAGGAGGGAAGATTGTGAAACCCATATTCTCGTAATTAATTATTAAATAGTGTTTTAGTGTTATTATTAGTATTTCTAAAATTATTATTATTATTATTAAATATTTTTGGAGTGCAAATGATTTTGAAAATAATAATAACATGGACTTTTGGATTTCAGACCCAGACCCGAGTCCGAACCCAGACCCAGGCCTGAGCCAAACCCATATCCTTTCATTTCCTTCTTAATTCTGATTATTGACTTGGTAAAAAATAATAATAATAATAATAATTATTTAGCTGGTCCCGTAGGACCAGCACCCCACACTCACACACCCATTCTTTGCCTACCTATTTTCTCTCCCTGACCTCACACTCCACCACACACAGAACCCACTACCAACCCCACGAGCACCTCTTCCCCTTCCTACGTTCAATAACTCCCTCCCCTATTTCCTCTCCACTCATTCACTTTGTTCCCCACGTTCTGGAAGGAGACTCTTCCTCTCCTTCTCCTTAATAAACCCACAACTCATGCACCACTCTTTTAACTCACACCCCACCCCACTCTCTCACGACACTTCACAGGAAAAGTTTTTCTCTCAGCTCTCTCTCTAAACTTCCCACCTAACTCATATTCTCTGAGAGGAACTCTTTTCACTCACTCTTTGTTAACAGAGAGCCAAAACCCTCTCATCCCAACTCCTCGAAAACCCCCTCTCCTCACCCTCGATCCCCGGCCGCCGACCGAAGTCCGGCCACCCCGCGAAAGTGCGGCCCACCGCGGATCTCCGACCGCACGTCTCCCCTCTGGCGCGCCCTTCCAGCGCTGTCTCCGGCGCGCGGCCCCTCTCTCCGGCCGTCCGCGCCCCTCCCGCGGCCCGACCTACTCCGGCCGAGCGCCGCCTCCAGCACGCGGATCTCCCCGCGCTGTCCCGAGCTCCGGCACCCTCGCTTCCCCGCTGTTCAGATCCGTCCCCGGCCGACCCCGAGCCTCCAGCGTCGTCAAGTTCTGCGGTGCCCTCCGCGGTGCCCATTGGCTGTCCCCGTTTCCCGCGGCTCGACGGCTCCCTGATCCACTGTCCGCATGTTGCCCGTGCGTTGATCCTCCTGTCTGAGCTTCCCCGTACGTTCGCAGCACATCGTAACGCTGTCCGGAGACTCTCGAGTCCATGACGGCGCGTCCCGAGTCCGAGGCCACCCTTCGGACTCCGTCATCGAGCCTCTCGGTAAATTTTCCTGTTAATCACAGTAGTTCGTCCCTCCCGTAGAGTCTATGATGATAATCGGTCCCCGGTTTCCCTTTAGGAAATCCGGTTAGCCACGTAGAAGATTCGGTTAGCTACGTTAGCTTTTGGTGTGGTTGGTTTGCGAGATTTTTGTGATGTGGTTGCTGAGATTTTTATGTTGTTGTTTGATTGCGGAAATCTCGGGTATTTCGGGAAGGTTCTGTGGTTGGAAATTATTTCTGTGGTTGGTTTTCGGTGGTTATATTTTCGGGATTATTATTTTGGTTGGAACAATTGCAGGTTTTGTGGCGCATTTTCCAGTTTTGGGTTGTCCCGAAATAGAGGAAATGCTGCCCAAATTTTTACAAAACTTTATTTAATTTGATTTCAAAATTGGTTTTCGGAATAATGAATTTAAAACTGATTTTTCGGGCGACGACCGTACCGGTCTGTGGGCCCTGGCGAAATGCAAACGCACCGGTCCGACCGGGCGTTGAGGTATTAGCTAGATTTGATGTTGGACCGAGTCTGAGACTCCAACTTATATTTTAAATTATTTTTATTTAATAGTTAAGCTATTTATTATAGTTATTTAATTACTGCATTTTATTTAGTAACTTAATCGTTTCCTCTTATTTTTTATGTAAAAGAATTGTACCGGGCATAAGCCCATAACTCTAGGATGATTAGCTGTGCCCATGTATTGTTTAGCGTAGGTTTTACTTTATTTTTCTGGATGGATGTTGATCTTGGGTGGTATTTTGATTAGACGTATAAATCGTAGTTAGAGCGTAATTTTATAATTAATCAAGAATTAATTAAATGGATAAAATATTAGTAAATAACTAGTTCATGATTTATCACTATAAGAAACTATAATTTTATAAATATATTACAAAAACACAAAGTTTTCCAAAGTTAATTGGTCCTTGTTATTATTTCCAAATAACCAAATTAATCGGTTTAATCAACGCACGTAGTTGCGACGTAATCGTTAGCTGTAAATTAATACAACTTAAAACCTGACTAGGATTTACTACTAGAGATTGCAACTAGCACACTTAGTCTGGTTATTCAAGGTTCTAAGTCGAGTTTTCAACTGTAGGAACTCGAAGTTACACCTGACGTTCCTCCTTGGTACCGACTCGTCTATCCAGTCATTCTAAAACAAAGGCAAGTACATTTATGTTGATTACAATTATTTAATAATCACTTCACTGCAATTTTAAACCACTATTCAAACACGAACTCCTTCGGGAGTATTGACTGTACTGTTGGGGACTGGGGGAGTAGAGTAATGTTTATGACCACATCCAAATTACTGTAACTGACTGTATTAGCTTTCCCCTCTTCACACGGGGACAAGCCATACCGTATCGCTAGATACTACTGTAACCCAAGCCGGTCATATACATTGCC
Organism: Iris pallida; assembly: GCA_029216955.1. Classification (NCBI taxonomy): domain Eukaryota; kingdom Viridiplantae; phylum Streptophyta; class Magnoliopsida; order Asparagales; family Iridaceae; genus Iris; species Iris pallida. The sequence continues at coordinate 23,267,565 of JANAVB010037417.1, forward strand.
TATTCACATCACTGTACTGTATTGTTTCAAAACTGTTCATCTTCAAACTGTTTAAAAGTGCATGATTTTATTGTTAAATTAATTGTCAAGATTAGCATGAATTGTACTTTGCTCCCTCCTGACTGGAGAACCAACATTTTAGGTATCACTGATGAGGCTTTGTTCCGCGATATTTTCCGAGGTCCCAACTAGAGGACGATGATCTCGAGACTGATGAGCTGGTTGCCTAGATTTTTCTTCTTCTTTATAATTCATGATGTTTGTGGAAAGCAATGTACTTCAGATGTATTTTTTATTTTATTGTAAAAAGTTTTAAACTATTCGAATTATTAAAGTTGTGGCAATTAGACTGTGTTGTTTTATTTACCTGCATGAGTGATACAGCTTACTGCCGCCGTCTCAACAACGGTGCAGGCTGGGCATGATCTGATTCGACCCAAGAAATTGGGACCGGGTCGTGACATGTCCAATTGGAACAATGATTATGGCTGGCACATATAATATAGTTACCTTTACGGCATCATTAAATGCATCAGGTAATTGATTTACAATTTCTTGCAAATGTATCATTTTCTTATCTCATAATCACATTTGGAGTTCTTGAAACTTAATGAGATCGATAGAGTAGGCGTATACCATGTCAATTCACGCCGTTAATTAGCAATAGTTTGTTCTATATGAACAATTTGTTGCTTATACCTCCCCCTAACGGCGGGAAGACTCTATCATCAAATCTTGTAGTAAAGACATCACCAGTCATTGATTTTAAATACCTTATTATGGAAGAAAACTCAAAACTATGTATATTTTTCAAACATCATTGAGGACCCATCTTAGTTCTTTTGGAAGATGGAACTGGGACATATACTGCATATCCAAACTTTCTCAAATATGAAATGTTTGGTTGTTTACCACTAACAAGTTGTATATATAAAATAATATAGTAGGCAATGGGTCTAAATTTAACTAGAGATGCAACATATTGAATATCATGTCCCCAAGCCTCAATTTGCAAACCCGATTGCATTAGTAAGGTCCAACTATAAGTTTGAGATATTTAATACATGACTCAGCTAACCCAATCCCTAATAATGTACAATAATAATAAAACTTGACTTAATCAAGTTATCAGGAAACTGAAATCTAAGTTAAATAATTTGGGATAAAAGACAAGAAAATATAAGATTTCTAGTAGACAATAGACAAACATATTACCATCTAGTAGATGCATCTATGGTGCCACAAAATATCTAAAAATGACCACTAGCATGATGAATATAACCACAAATGTCTCCTTATATTCTTTACAAAAAAATAGAAGATTCATTCTTAACTTTAGAAAAGATGGTCTAGTTACAATCTTTCCTTGTAAACAAGGAACATATAGTTGATTCTTCGATAAGTCAATATCGTAATTTTTTAATAAATATCTACAAAGATTATTAATGATCTGATTGAACATAATTTGTCCCAGATGATCCAAAGGGTCATGCCAAATGTTATATAAGACATGATCATTGGCTTTATATTTTGCCACATACATATTAGATTCAATTATGTCAATGGTGGTGAAATACAAACCCACCGAAAAATAAGATAACTCTTCCAATATGAGCCTTTTGCTCCCAACATGACTCTTTGTTCTTATCATTTCGAGTTTTAATATGGTACCCATTTTTTGTATATCCTTGAAACTTAACAAGTTCCTTTACGGAACTACTTGAATATAACACATTCTGCAAATATGTTTGAGTACAATTGGGTAACATGATGTGTGCTCTTTCAAAACCCTTAATTATATGGGCTGGTCCAGCTATTGTTGGCACTTTATGCATGTCAAATACCAACTTTGGCAAAGACTTTTGATTCTTCAAAATCATATGTGTTGTAGCACTATCTACCAAACACATATCTAAGTCATTTTTCTTGGATTCTTTGCTTAAATCAATGTCTATCTTTGTCATATTTACGACAAGCATTACTTTTCCATGAAGCAAAATAAAAATATTATGAACTTATATATTCTAGCTAACATAAGTATAATAAGACAAATTAAGTATTTCAAATGATAATATCATATTATAGAAATGTAACTCCAAATTTATAATATCTTTTTTCAATAAAACAAAACTCTCATGGCCTAGACATTCCATGATTGAAATCAAAAATAGAACATGATATCAAATTTAAATAGTTTATAAGTAGTTGAAATAAACATAAACTGACTGAGTGCTTATTCAATGGAAGGTGGATTTTCAAGCATCTCCTCAAACTGTTCATTTGTAACTTTTTCGTTTTGATCCTAAAAAAATAGGATCAAAACAATTCTTATTTGTTTATTTTGAGGATTGAATTCCCTTTAGAGTGTGTTGTCCACTTGTTCCATTTATTGTTTTGTGAAACACCGCTTCCACCTTTGCAAGGTTGATAACCATGACCATATATTTAATAATTTTTTTTTATTCCCTCTCCCACGTCCTCTACCACGACCTCTGCTAATTTTAAAATTGTTGGCATCTGTTCCAAGAATTTTCATTGACCCAATTGGTCTAAAGTTGTGGTTTTTCATTAGAACGTTGCTATTTGCCTCTGCTACAAGGAGACAGTCACCGGTTCAAAGTATCTTATGAAATCTTTTTCACGATATTATTACTGCAAAGCACATTATTTGCATGAAAAATGGAGAGAATTTTCTCAATCATTTGAGCCTCTGTTACTTTTTCTCCACACAATCTAAGGCGAGAAACAATATTAAACAGAGCACAATTATATTATTTAACATTTTTATAGTCATGGTATCTTAGATTCAACCATTCACTTTGAGCAGTCATAAGGATTACCATCCTTCGGTGGTCAAATCTATCATTTAGAGATGTCCACAAATTTAATGGATCATCCTCACGTAGATATTCTGTCTTTAGATCATCATGGATATGATGTCATAGAAAAATCAAATCAAAGTCTTGACCTTGACTTTAGAACTTTCTTTATTTTTCTTCTTAATAGTACCATCAAGCTTGTTGGACTGCAATTACAACTTTGTATCCATTGTCATGATAAATAATTATCTCTGCTCACATGAAGAACTTTGAATTCAAACTTTACAAGATTCGACATCAACATGACATAAAATAATTATATTAGATGTTAATTAATAATAAAATTGATAAGCGCTTTAAAGGTTACAAAACTTCACATATGCCACAATGTGATGAAACACATGAAAAATACTCCCACATGAACCCACATGGCACCCATGTGCCACACCTCATGTGTATCACATATACAATAATGTGGTAGAACTTTATCAAAGAAGTATCACATATACAACAATGTGATAAAACGTTATCAAAGAATATTATGTCTTATGTGTATCACATATACAACAATGTGATAAAATGCTACTAAAAAATGTTATATTGCTATCAAAGAATATTATGTCTTATGTGTATCACATATACAATAATGTGATAAAATGCTACTAAAGAATATTATATTTTATGTTTATCACATATACAACAATGTGATCATTATATAATAATATATTTTTGGTACTCTTTTTTTTTAATATAACTTGATTCACATATACAACAATGTGAAGTAGTACACTATAGAATTCAAATAAATAAAATAATAGAAATAACCAACTAACATAAACTAATTTAATGAAATTAACTAACTCCAAATAAGTGGATTTTTTTTAAGATATTCTAGATTAATTTCATAGTTCATACGAAATCATATAGAAATACAATTTATACATAATCTTAAATAGATTATCATAAATTTTCTATTTTGAATGAAATTGTGAACACGTTCAATACAAATTTAGATTCAAAATTAAAAGAGAAAGTAGATCTAGAAAACTTACATTCTAATCGATCTATAAACATATAAATCAAACATGTATTTAATTTTACTAAAACATGCATATAACTAAGTATACAAGATTGGACTTACCGCTTCAATATAATGACTTCTACCTTTCTTTTCTTAAGAGAACTCTTTCTCCCTTATGTGAAATATTTCTTCCTTCTTCTATTTCCTAGAGCATCGTGCTGATAACGTATTGTAAAGCAAAGAAATGGAGATAGAAAAATGGAGAAAATTGTTTCTTCATTCACTTGTCTACCAATCAACTTGAGAAGAGCCATTTATGTAGGCTTACAATGGAGATTAACATCATGATGATAATTAAAAGAAAAATGCCAAAAGACATAGGTTATGGATATCCATAAGTCGTAGGTTATGGATAACCAAGAGACATAGGTTATGTAGGTCAACTAATTATGTGAATTATCCATATTTATAACACTTTCCACTTTTTGACTTTATTATCTTAACTAATCGCAACTTGTCCACTGCTATGGGAGAAAAAGTGTATGAATTTTCATATATTTTTCATCCATGAAAGTAAAAATCTAAATCTTATTCCACTTTTCGTCAACCAAACAGTCCTTAAGGACAACGGTAGTCGTGTGGACCTTACATGTGATCGTGTCCTAAACAAATTTGGATTGATGTCTGGGCGATGATGATGCTATTAAGTATAATGAATACGGGTGAAGATATTGACACAAACAAATTTCGGTACGAAAATTTGGTGTCTTCTTTAGATACGTTTTTTTTTTAAGTAACGTTATTCGTACATTCAAAATGTCCCTCCAAACTTGTAATGTTCCAGTCCCAAAATACGTAGAACTATGATATACCAGTTGTATGTATATAAAGATTATCCCAATGTATGGGATCCAAATATACATACATAAGTTATAATATAAGAGCTCCATCTCATGAATAGTCACAAGCAATACTAAATCTCATCCATAACACAATGAAGGAAGAACCAATCAAATATATAAACTAAAATATAAAATGAAGTATATGACAGGTGGAGACAAATCCACTACCAAGTTGTAAAGAATGGAATCAAATAATATCATTCCCGTTTTCCGTTATACGTATTTTTCGTATATGTGTACAAAATTCTGACATTTGTCATGTGACCTGTATTTAGACTTGTCTTGCTTAATCTTGGCTTGGTTTAGTTTTGGTTTGTTCTTGGCTAGTCTTGGTTTGGTTCACCTTGGTTCTACATGACATGTTGGCTTGGTTTGGTTTGGGGTTGGGTTGAGATGAGTTGGTTTGGTATATAAACCAACTCCTCTCTCTCTCCTCTATTATTTTTCATTACTTCTTCATCTTCTTCATTTACTCCTCTCACCTACCAAGTCCTAGGCAAGTGCAAATTGCTCCATGGAGAACATAATGGATCTCCATTTTTGTTTGTTCTATCTTCTTTTCTACATGATTCTAAGCATCTTTAGAACTTGAAATTTTCGGTTTTGATGGTTATATTTTTGTAGATCTAAGTTTTAATCTTTCTCTTGTTTTTCTTGGTTTTGATCTCTAAACATTTGGTATTTCCAAAAACTAATGGTTCTATGTTGTAGAAAGAATTTGATTTCGTACAGTTTTGGCTTTTATTTTGCTTGATTTTGACTTCGGATGAGAAAATTATGGTCATGGCGAGTTTTTGGAACTTCTACGGCTGAACTTGTTGTTTGGGGATGACGAACATTATGCGCCGGATTTTCCATGCGCCGAAACCCCCATGCGCCCGGGAGGCCATGCGTCGTGAAGTCCCGACAACGCATCATTTGACTCCGAGCGTATCATGCGCGTAGTTTCCCTACGCGCATGTACTGAAAACGCAACGTGAGTTTCCCATGCATGGATGTGCAAGAATTTCCCATGCGTAGATGTGCAGGAATTTCCCATGCACGGATGTGCAGTACTGAAAACGCAACGTGAGTTTCCCATGCACGGATGTGCAAGAATTTCCCATGCACGGATGTGCAGGAATTTTCCATGCACGGATGTGCAGGAATTCCTATGCGCGGATGTGCAGAAATTTCTCATGCACGGATGTGCAGGAATTTTTCATGCGCGGATGTGCAGAAATTTCTATGCACGAATGTGCAGGAATTCTCATGCACGGATGTGCATGTACTGAAATTGCCTAAAATTCCCATGCGTCGGAATTGTCCAGAATTCCCATGTGCCGGAATTGCCCAGAGTTGACCATGGCCGGATTTGCTCTATTTTACTGTTTTTGCCTGTTTAAGTTGTTTTTAGCTAGAATATTGAAAAAACTCAGAATATGAAAGTTGTATATCTTTGTCTTAGCTTCAAGAATCTTCTTGTCTCACTTTAAGTGGAGTTTACATGTGATTGATAGTTTCAATCACCCATGAATGTACTTGATCTTCTTTGTATGTTTTTCTGTACTTGGCCTAAATTGCGACGACCCGACTTGATAAGCTTGAACTTGACTTGAACATGATAACATGACCCCGTCTAGACATGACTTGATAGTGGCCCGTCGAGGCGCACTCTTGACAAGTAACAAGTAAACTTGATATGACATATATAAACTTGATAGTGGCCCGTCGAGACGCACTCCCGACAAGTACTCTTGACATGACCAGTAACTGACATGACATGTATAATCTTGAAAGGCTGTTGCGACAGCTACCCTGACTTGCAAAGTAACTATTGTCTTGACACCATGGTTGATTTTCTTGATTGTGCCTGTACAAGCTACTTGTCTCATCTTGCATAATGTCTAGGACATGAATTCCTGGTTACCACGGTCAGGAATTCATAATGAATCCGACTAGGTTAATGACTAGATTGATCAAGTAGTCTATATAGAGAGATTTTCCCAGTTACAGGTGATCCTGTTATCCTGGCTACACCTAAAGGACTTGTAGCCTGCCGATGAGTATGGCACATTTTCAGCTTACTGCCATGTGGGGCACTTCTTGAAAACACATACTGAAAGTACACCAGTAATCTTGATAACTCTTATAACTCTTGTAAATTACCTCGCCTGGATAACCTAGATATAGTCTGCAGGGCTTGTGACTGCGAGAACATCTCATTGCATCTTGTTAATAACTAAGCTTGTGATAACCCTAGTTAGCTAATAATAGCAAGCCGTAGGACTTGATTGGCCGTGCTTGAATGAATTGTCTCATGATTAACATGTGAATTATATTCCACCTCTTGTTCCTCCTACTACAAGCTTGTGTTAACTCAGTCTTTTATGTTATTTAACTATACTCTTTTATCAGTTTTTCTTTTATTATATGCTGGTTTTAGTTTCTAAGTGGAGCCTCCCTAGTGGCACTTGCTCTTTCTGGGGTCTGATCCAGCTGGTTTTGTATGGCCAAATTTTGAAAAAGCACCCGAGGATCTACCTGCTTTCCAGCCAGATGGTGAACACCAGACGTAATCCTGGCAATGATTGAATTTCTTATTTTGCTTTCCCATTCAATTATAAATTATTCTTTTGAGGCGTTTAGCCATCGAGCAAGTGTTAGCTCGTGTTGAAACTTAATTTGCCTGCCTAAGGGCTGTAACATGATTGACAAATCCTAGGGTTGATCATGTATGACTTAACTCTTGCTAGTCTTTGTATTTTGTATGACTAGTTTCATGATCATCTGAATATGTAATGTTTGGGTTGCCTTACCATATATGTTTGATGATCTAACATCTTGTAACAACTATTTGCTTGCTTGAGATTGAGATACTAGACTTGTTCTTGACCATAAGAGACTGATAGATTGTAGTTTAACCCTCATATTGTCACGCCCCGCTCCCGTATGAGCGATCGTCCTCGCTAAGGCGTGATGCCGCACGAGCCTAGATTGCGCTCATGTAAGACGGGTTCCATAACGGCCGATTTTAGCGGCTGCGACGGGGTCGTCGCACAGAAGTCCCAAGCAGAGACATTGAATATTAGCAGCAAAAAATTGAGCAAACATAAGTTATTCAAAAGAAGCTCTTTATTGATATTGAAACAAAGGTTACAATGGGGCGCAAGGCCAAAATTACAAGTCTCTCAAGATCACTCATCTCACATTACAAGTCACTCAGCTCTGTCTCTCTCAATACATGTCTCGAGCCAGCGGGTGCTTCGGAAGGCGACGTCCATACATTATGTCCCGTATAAGTCTTGAATCTATACGGCCGCATGCTTTGAATCGCCAAGGAACTCCGTGCCTCGACGCATCCAAGCGAGCTCCGCACCACGAGCTTCTACCTGTGCCTGCACATGAAACTATGTGGGTGTCAGTACTCAACTGTACTGGTGGAATGAGCTCCTCGTCCATCCATACAAAACCAACACGTTTGATTTACTTTGTGCAACATAGTCCCTTCTTATCAATTGTCTTTCTACTCTTGCCTTAGGATCAGTTTTAGGACATACGCCTTGGCCTATTTTGTGTCTCTAGACCATCCCGTGCTTGCACCAACAACGTTAACCTACCAAGTCATGCTTGCCTTTCGGTACCAAAATCAGAGATGCACTACGCGATAGTACCCAATTCCTTGTGACCGTGCTACAAATCCACCATGACGTGCCTCGCAACTCAATATGACTTAACCATATCGCCGTCTCGCGGCCCTTGCTACTTTGATCACCAATTGACCCAAATCAAGACTTGTGGCTAAGTGTCACCCGACCGACTTTGCCTTGCGGCATTTCCTGACTTAAACTCAAGACAACTTAATCATAACTATACAACTAATATGCCGACAACATAAGACTCGACGCCACATCTCGTGCCGAAGCACGTCACCTACGTTGCAACCAAATCTTAGGCCCAATATTGTATTCTAACCGTACACACACATTCAACTCAACTCAATCCAAAGGCACACATGCGGTTTGCCGCCATGCCGACTCATCTATATAAATTGGTCACTAACTCCCAGAGCCATCTTGGATTCCTTTAGCTTGTTAGGCGGCCGCCTTTGCCAGCGCGAGTAGCGAGCTCCGCTGCAAGACTCTGCGCTAACTTGTGCGGTCATCCAGCACTGCTAATCCTGCTTCTCAAGAACCGGTCCCCGTCCGCTTGGGTCACTGTTCGAGAAAACTCTACCTTGTCGATAAGTTGTCCATGACCATGCAAGAGTCGACTCAAACTGTCACGACTCGCACCCGTTTTTCGGATACGAGACGTGTCCAAGCCCAGCCTACGCCGCAGTGTCGACGGTAGTACGCTATCTAGTCCATAATAAACAAAGTGCTCATAAATACTAACTGCTCATTCACAACAACTAAATCAACTTTACAAAATATAGAAGTTTTACATATGAAGAAGAATGTAAGCTTTTACATTTATAGAAAACTACCACACAACTAACTAGTCTTCTATGGTTTGGCCTTCGAGTCTCTATCTCCCCCTCGTATGGTCCATAGCACAAGAGTGGCACGTCAACCTCAACTAAACAATGATCCAATCAGGAAAGAAGCATAGTACAACCATATTGCAACTAATATTGTTAGTCCAAAATAAGTTAGAACAACGAGAAACAATAATGGCAAAGATCATATAGAGAACTAGCAAGAGATGAACTAGCAGGATATGAACTAGCACTAGCAAGATATGAACTAACGAGATATAAATTAGCGAAAAGTAAAGTAGCAAGATGTGATCTAACAAGATATGAACTGGCAAGATGTGAACTTAACAAGATAATAGACCAGATAAAGAAAAAATAGGAACCATTATGTGTGTAAAATACCTTTTAATACGTGAACGGCTGGGCTAATACGACACATCATACGATGGCTATCATTCAATAATTGGTACGGCTAACTCAAACACGGGTGTGTATGACTTAGCTATCATTCGGTAACGATAATTGGGTTTGTTCACGTATTTACCGAGTATTTTCCCTCCCGACTCTCTAACAATCAATAATAGTCAATGATACACTAAGAAGGATATGATAACTACAGTGTCACAATTGTGTCTCAATGGAATATCAAGCAATGACTCAACGAGATATCAAACAAGAAAACTATAGAGTAAACATTATAATGAACTAAAACATAAATACAATACTGTACTTGCATGAATCCTTGCACAAACTGTAGCCATAAGTAGAGGACGAGGGGAATGCCGATCTAGAAGCTGTCAACCTATAACACATATCGCACCACGAACCTTGCACGAAAACCAGAAATCAATTCTAATGTTCTAGTTCTAAATAGTGGCTGGTTGGGTTACTAATCTAATAATAATTAATTCTGGAATAATTTACTTAAAAACTTAATTTAACCTAATAATAATTTGAATATAATCTAAACATGCAAGTTTGGCCATCAAAAGTCGTGTTTTCCAATTTTGGAAACCATGGCACGCAAATCGAGGTACGCCGTTGACTTTTAGTCAAACGCTGTAAACTCTAGATTTTGAAAATACACCTTGGTAGATTTCAGTACCACGAGTGTGTTGGAATCAACCGTGCCGTAAAATCATGCTTTGGTCAAAAGATATCGCTGTTATGGCTAATCGTGACCAAAACGGTGATCAACCGATTAATTCTGAGTTCAACAGAAAAACTAAAATGCTAAATGTACGAAATAATTTTTGGGAAAATATGGGTCGTATAGTTCTGTGTTAGCTTTCCAAAACTTTAAACGTTTCATGATTTCGATTTCTGGTTCTCACGGAATCTTGAAAATACTGAAACGTGTCAAGTTTCGGACAACCGACACTCTACGAATTTTTCAGAAATTTAGGAAAAATATATACGAAAATAAATTACATATACGGAAATCTTACCTCGATACGAATCCAACAAAAAAATAGCGCACAAAAAGCACGTCAGAGTTGGCGAAAATCGCTTCGGAAAGCCGAGATCTCTACTAGAACTATCTCTCAAAAAGACGGCTGAAATTTTATTAGGGTTTCGAATATAATAGTATATACATAGGAGAGAGAGAGAGAGAGAGAGAGGCGGTTCAGCCTGGACACCGACAGGTGGGCCCCCCCGGGTGAATTATTGGGTAATTAATTATTTAATTCAGAAAATTATTTAAAAAATATTTTAAGTCAAAATAAATCAAAATAAATTGCAGAAAAATCCAGAAAAATTCTAGAAAATTCTAGAAAATATTTCTAAGTGTCTAAAATCTAAATAAAATATTTTTAACATAAAATATCATCATGGGACCTCACAGTAAATTGCCAAAGCCTATAAAATATTATTTCTATAGATTTTAATTATATAAAAATTCCCAAAAATTCTAAAAAATCCAGAAAAATTCTAAAATATTCTAGAAAATATTTTTAGTCATTTAGAGCCCAAATAAAAATATTTGGTCCAGAAATGCACCCGTATGACCTTACAGTAAATCTTGAAAGTCCTTAAAATAATAAAACCTTAAATATTAAATACCTAAAAATATCCATAAATTATGGAAAAATATAAAATAGCTAAATAATACATATATAGGCTGTCTAGAGGTCATATGACCTTAATATGGTCATAGCCCACCTATAAGCTTTTGTATGACTCACAATGACCATAAAATTAAAAATAAACAAATAAAATTAAAAGAAATTAAAATTTTGGGAAGTGGGCTTACACAAACTGACGTCTTACACAGTCATTCTACCTCTAGTGTTACCATCTCTTTCAGGGCCAAGTTCAATACTTCTCAAATCTGAGACCGCCTCGACGACCCGTAGTCGTGAGCATTCTTCTTTCTTGCCTCGACGACCCAGTCGCGAGCATTCTTCTTTTTTGCCCTAGCATTTCACTCAACTCAAGAACAACTATTTGAAGCACTTTTCAAACTCAATAAATCAACCGTGGCCCATGCCTTAAAACACTAAGTCCGTGATATCGTGTCTTAAACCAACTTAAAACTCTATGCGACACCACCGCCTAAGTCATACTCTATATGACGGGCCTTACGATCGTGAGACTATATGGTTATACCCAGCCGTAGAACGCATAGGATCGTGTCTGGAATGACTTAGGTCGACCACCATCACTTTCTCTAACTTAATCAATCCTACAACTTAACCCAAGTGACGAGCAAAGCCTATGCCAAGCCTTGTATCATGGAAACGTGCATGCTTTATCGAGCATTTACGCGAGCGATGCCTATGACTTAGGCTAACTCATAGTTTGTGTCGAAGACCAACTTTTTCTTCTCCCAAGCCGCGGGACAAAGGATGCAGTGTCATTTTTAAAGCACGTCGTGCACCAACTCTAAGTCAACCGTTGGACCTTTCCATATTCTAACTCAATTCGACCCCTTCGGGATTACTCCCTCTAGCTATGTGGATTCGTCTCTTTTATTATCAAGCCTACTTGTGCAAGTTGAAAACATGTGATTTCTTATATGAAGGCTAAGATGAGGCAAGTTTACTAAAACTATCCCACCTGAGCGAGCGGTCGCTTCGACCGAGCGATATCTTCGAGCAGCCATTGCAAGGCTAAGTCCGAATACCGTCGGTGTTTCAATTTCTCCGATTGACTGAGTGGGACGGGGCACTACATCATACACCACTTAGAAAAAGTTTGTTCCTCGAAACTAACTAGTACTTACTCATCGACTTATCACTCGAATGCTCAACGACTCTCGCACACATTTCTCCTATGCAGTTCCCAAATTCGAGCCACGCTCGTGCTACTATCAATCTTTCCTTTAATACGATTTCAAAATCCTTGACACTTTTCCATTCCTCAAGTCTCACTTGATTCAACGTATCACTTAGTTGGATTGTGCACATATTCTAGGCGTCCCCAAAATATATGTATTTTAGCCAAGCCTCGTGATAGAGAATCCGCCATCATCACTCGAGTCGGATCGTGCACGTATTCGGGCATCCCTGATATACGTGCATGTCAACTAAGACTCACGAGTGGTGCCTCCATAATTCCTATAGCTCCGTACCGGAACGTCTGCCTAACTGCTAGGCTATGTATTTTAGGCTATAGTCAATCCGTCAGTATTGGAATCATAGTTCCCAAACAACAACAATATTAACACTGACCCCATCCTAAGGTCAAACCAAATTGATAGTACGAGATTTTCTACCCAAGCTCGCATCACTTCGATTTCTAAATATCGAGCATCGATTCCCTACACACATCCCAACGTTCGTCGCACGGGGTCCGAGTCATTCAGCAAAGCCATCCTACAATGAGTTCACTCCACTAAATCATCAACATATCAATATCGCTCGTCCAATAAGCCATTTTGCATAGTCTATCTCTCCGAACACGTTCGACATAGTTCGCCTATCAATCCTTCCAAGTCAAGCACGCTACGACACAGTTCATCGCTAAATCATAATTCATATTTCATATTTCCTAAGTCATTCATCCTAATTCACGTATTCGATCATGAGGTCGTCTATCTTAACAATATGTTGCGCCCCGATCTCACGCGAGTAAGATTATCCACGGTGGGCATGAATCACCATGTACGCTCCCGCAGAATAATTATTCTCATCGGGACGTAACTCTTATTTTGAGTCTGGACTAATTCATTCTAGATGCGTGAATTTGACCTACTCAATCCTCAAGTTTACTCAATCATCAATCGCCAGTTCAAACATCCTCGAATTTTCCTTCGTATCAAACCAACAAGTCAAGATAATCAAAGTTGTCGCGCCCTGATTTTCCGAGTTCGATCATTTTTGCGACATGAATCACCATGTCAGTGCTCACACGGAACGATCGCCCCAAATTCGATGCAACGCATGTGCAAGGTTAGAATTACGCTCGTGCAAGACAAGAATGTCGACGCTGTGGTTATCCGCGTAACCATCAAGACACTTCTGTTTTCATCCAACATTCATCTCAATCAAAATCCTAAGTATAGCATCCAACCGAACAATAACACTAGCACGATCGTCATTCCTCGAATTAGATTGCCCCCGAGTTATCGCATATCGATCTTTGATACGCGCCTCAATACCATCGATGATATGCGTAACCTGGCGATCTTCCTTGCAACGAATTTTGAGTCGTACGAAAGTTGCTATCGTCCGACTGGATAATCTCCTTGACATTCAAATTCAAGTTCGATCATTATCCCTCGAATCATTCACAACATCAATTTTCTCAAACCAAATTCACGTATCGTTCATCCATTTATCTTAAGTCATCTACCAACGTATTTCCTCAATTCGCATTATTTCTTGCTAACTCAAATCATCGAGCAACATTCAATCCAATCCTTAGAGTCATTCGCGTAACTTCAAAATCAAGCCTTTCTTGTACGCTATCTACCCATCGTGCTAACTTTTTCTATATGATACACCTATCGATTTCCTTTATCAAGTCATCCGTTTACTACACCTTAACTTTTTTTCGATTTGATTTATCTATTCAATCATCTTCGCGTTTCATACTTGCGCAATCCTCAATCCCGTGCACGTTTCGTGTGCGTCAATTTCAAGGTTGTTCGAATCAACTTGTCAAATCTCAAGACTACACTTGTTCAATGACACTCAATCTAAGGCTTTGTATAACGCGATGCTTGCTGATAGACTCATCCACACCCGAATCCTCAATCGACCGATCGACATCCCTGAGGCTATCGTATACACCACTCGGGATGAAGTCATTCAACAAATTATCAACTATCATTTGAATCAAAATTGACTTGATCAAGTTTTTCATTCGAACCATTCCTCAATTTTCAAGCACGCTCATCTATATCGTACCGACGATATCGTCGCTCGATAGCACCCCTATCGATAGTCATCTCACTTTGCTCGATCGTGTTCAACTCATTCTAGCTCAAAACATTACGAATCCTGCACTCGACTTTGCTAAGGTCGGCACGATCCTTGGTGTATATACCCATCCCGACTTAGCTAACCGTGCTTACGTAAACAATTTTTTTTTATTTTGTCAAAAAATTGTTCTCCTACATTTTGCAAAATAGATAGACTTATTGTATAGACATCCCATGGGACATTTGAGAGAGAGCGCACCAACGATATCAACATGCAGAAGCAACAATTCAGAGTTTGTGGAAACAACAGAGTTAAAGAATTCAATCGAAAGTCCAAGGACGTAAAGCCGTGCTCTGATACCATTATGTCACGCTCCACTTCCGTAGGAGCGATCGTCCTCGCTAAGGCGTTATGTCGCACGAGCCTAGATTACGCTTGTACAAGGCGGGTTCCATAACGGCCGATTTCAGCGGCTGCGACGGGATCGTCGCATAGAAGTCCCAAGTAGAGACATTGAATATTAGCAGCAAAAAATTGAGCAAACATAAGTTATTCAAAAGAAGCTCTTTATTGATATTGAAACAAAGGTTACAATGGGGTACAAGGCCAAGATTACAAGTCTCTCAAGCTCACTCAAGCTCACCCATCTCACATTACAAGTCACTCAGCTCTCTCTTTCTCTCAATACATGTCTCGAGCCAGCGGGTGCTTCGAAAGACGACGTCCAAACATTATGTCCCGTATAAGTCTTGAAACTATGAGGTCGTATGCTTCGAATCGCCAAGGAACTCTGTGCCTCGACGCATCCAAGCGAGCTCTGCGCTACGAGCTTCGTCTTGTGTCTGTACATGAAACTATGTGGGTGTCAGTACTCAACTGTGCTGGTGGAATGAGCTCCTCGTCCACCCATATAAAACCAACACGTTTGATTTACTTTGTGCAACATAGTCCCTTCTTATCATTTGTCTTTCTACTCTTGCCTTAGGATCAGTTTTAGGACATAAGCCTTGGCCTATTTTGTGTCTCTAGACCATCCTGTGCTTGCACCAACAATGTTAACCTACCAAGTCGTACTTGCCCTTCGGTACCAAAATTAGAGACAGACTACGCGATAGTATCCAATTCCTTGTGACCGTGCTACAAATCCACTGTGCCGTGTCGTGCCTCGCAACTCAATATGACTTAGCCATATCACCGCCTTGCGGTCCTTGCTACTTTGATCACCAACTGACCCAAATCAAGACTCTTGGCTAAGTGTCATCCGACCGACTTTGCCTTCCGGCATTTCTGACTTAAACTCAAGACAACTCAATCATAACTATGCAACTTATATGCTGACAACATACTCGACGTCACATCTCATGCCGAAGCACGTCGCCTACGTTGCAACCAAATATTAGGCCCAATATTGTGTTCTAACCGTACACACACATTCAACTCAACTCAATCCAAAGGCACACATGCGGTTTGCCGTCATGCCGTCTCATCTATATGAATTGGTCACTGACTCCCAGAGCCATCTTGGACTCCTTTAGCTTGTTAGGCGGCCGCCCTTGCCAGCGCGAGTAGCGAGCTCTACTGCAAGACTCTAGGCTAACTTGTGTGGTCATCCAGCACTGCTAATCATGCTTCTCAAGAACCAGTCCCCGTCCGCTTGGGTCACCGTTCGAGAAAACTCTACCTTGTCGACAAGTTGTCCATTACCATGCAAGACTCGACTCAAACTGACATCTCACACACAGTTATTCTACCTCTAGTGTTACCATCTCTTTTGTAGTGCTCCGCTCCACGAAGGCACTAGATAAACAGAAAGATCGGATTGCTGGCTTTGTAACAGAAGACGATTAATCTGGGTGAGTGGACAAAGACTCATTTTATAATTCGCTTGTGCCTAATAAGAATCTGAGCTTTTGAATGAATGTTGTTGCTAATAACAAGATGCTAGACTTTGAGTATGCTTAAAAGAGAATCCGCATATTGCCTGCTAAGAAAGAGAAGGGTTTCCTGCTTGAAAAGAAGATGGAATTGTTTATGAATTACTCGATTGATGCATGATAGTTTCATTTGATATTGCATGTGCATTGGGGTATCCACTTAGTGACGAGCTGAACCCTAGAGAGTCACAACGGCTAGCGACGAACTGAACCCATGCGAGTCACAGCGGTTAGCGACGAGCTGAACCCGTGGGAGGCACAGCGGCTAAGATGGAAATGATATGTTGGTTTTCAAAGATGTGTTTTAAAAAGAATATAAACTGACTCTGTATGTATGAAATGAATATAGGTAAAAAGTAGCAAGATCACATCACAAGAAATGTTTTCTCACTAAATGAACAGTGATCGTTTCAGAAGAATGTAGCCCCTTTGTTCATAATTCACCAGTATGCTGATATACTGACCCAACATCAGTCTGCATGCAGGTGTACTATACATCGAGAAGGATAGTCCGAAGCGACAGCCCGAGCCTCATCCTCAGGAGCCAGAAATCAGAAGAGATGCCAAGAGATAACATCTGTTGTAAGAGTTGGTTTTGTATATAAAGGGATGTAATGTATGGGAACGGGATCATTGCAATCTATAAAGTTTTGAGAGAATGTAACATTGTATCAGAGAGAATCGAGAGCTTGTAATCTGTTCAAATGAAATCAATAAAGAAAATTGTTTCTTGTTACCATTGTGTTAAATGCATGTATTATGAAATATGTCCGCTGCTGCTTCAATTATCTGCTTTACGTTCCGCTGCGTATTGTCAACCTTGTCTATCTTGTCTTGCTTCAGGTCCTGGCCTTGTGCAAGCGCAACTTAGGCTTGCACGGCATTACGCCTTAGCGAGGACGAACGATCCCAAAAGAGCCAAAGCGAGGACGAAAGGACTCTGCGGGATCGGGGCGTGACAGAATGGTATCAGAGCAACACGATCCTCTGGCCAATTTTGATTCAATTGAATTCGACGATGTTCTTCTGATCGAAAGTTCCTTGCCTGCTTGATATCATCAATGAGATGAACGTTCCATACAATAAGTTTGTAAATATTTTTATGATGCCGGTAAATGTTTTATCGATTTGATTAATTGAGATTGAAATGTTTGATTGAACAAGAGTTTTGATATGATCTGAATTGCGATTTTATGGATTGATTATGGCAAAGGATGAGGACTATCGCTGCTAAGGATATCGTAAGTTTCTTCTTAAGTTTCGAGGACGAAACTTCTTTTCGGTGGGTAATTATGTAGTGCCCCACTCCGCGAAGGTACTAGATAAACAGAAAGATCGGATTGCTGGCTCTGCAACAGAAGACGATTAATCTGGGTGAGTGGACAAAGACTCATTTTATGATTCGCTTGCACCTAATAAGAATCTGAGCTTTTGAATGAATGTTGTTGCTAATAACAAGATGCTAGACTTTGAGTATACTTAAAAGAGAATCCGCACATTGCCTGTTAAGAAAGAGAAGGGTTTCCTGCTTGAAAAGAAGATGGAATTGTTTATGAATTACTCGATTGATGTATGATAATTTCATTTGATATTGCATGTGCATTGGGGTATCCACTTAGTAAAGCTGAACCCTAGAGAGTCACAGCGGCTAGCGACGAGCTGAACCCATGCGAGTCACAGCGGTTAGCGACGAGCTGGCTAGCGACGAACTGAACCCATACGAGTCACAGCGGTTAGCGACGAGCTGAACCCGTGGGAGGCACAGCGGCTAAGATGGAAATGATATATTGGTTTTCAAAGATGTGTTTTCAAAAGAATGTAAACTGACTCTGTATGCATGAAATGAATATAGGTAAAAAGTAGAAAGATCACATCACAAGAAATATTTTCTCACTAAATGAACAGTGATCGTTTTAGAAGAATGTAGCCCCTTTGTTCACAATTCACCAGTATGCTGATATACTGACCCACCATCAGTCTGCATGTATGTGTACTATGCATAGAGAAGGATAGTCCAAAGTGATAGCCCGAGCCTCATCCTCAGGAGCCGGAAATCAGAAGAGATGCCAAGAGATGACACTTGTTGTAAGAGTTGGTTTTGTATATAAAGGGATATAATATATGGAAACGGGATCATTATAATCTATAAAGTTTTGAGAGAATGTAACATTGTATCAGAGAGAATCGAGAGCTTATAATCTGTTCAAATGAAATCAATAAAGAGAATTATTTCTTGTTACCATTGTGTTAAATGCATGTATTATGAAATATGTCCGTTGCTGCTTCAATTATCTGCTTTACGTTTCGCTGCGTATTGTCAACCTTGTCTATCTTGTCTTGCTTCAGGTCCTGACCTTGTGCAAGCGCAACTTAGGCTTGTACGGCATCACGCCTTAGCGAGGACGAACGATCCCAAAAGAGCCGAAGCGAGGACGAAAGGACTCTGCGGGATCGGGGCGTGACATCTTTCAGGGCCAAGTTCAATACTTCTCAAATCTGAGACCGCCTCGACAACCCGTAGTCGCGAGCATTCTTCTTTCTTGCCTCGACGACCCAGTCGCGAGCATTCTTCTTTCTTGCCCTATCATTTCACTCAACTCAAGAACAACTATTTGAAGCACTTTCCAAACTCAATAAATCAACCGTAGCCTGTGCCTTAACATACTAAGTCCGTGACATCGTGTCTTAAACCAACTTAAAACTCTATTCGACACCACCGCCCTAGTCATACTCTATATGACGAGCCTTACGATCGTGAGACTATATGGTTATACCCAGCCGTAGAACTCATAGGACCGTGCCTGGAATGACTTAGGTTGACCACCATTACTTTGCCTAACTTAATCAAGCCTACAACTTAACCCAAGTGACGAGCAAAGGCTATGCCAAGCCTTGCATCATGGAAACGTGCATGCTTTATCGAGCATTTACGCGGGCGACACCTATGACTTAGGCTAACTCATATTTTGTGTCGAAGACCAACTTTTTCTTCTCCCAAGCCACGGGACGAAGGAGCCAGTGTCATTTTCAAAGCACGTCGTGCACCAACTCTAAGCCAACCATTAGACCTTTCCATATTCTAACTCAATTTGACCCCTTCGAGATTACTCCCTTTAGCTATGTGGATTCGTCTCTTTTATTATCAAGCCTACTTGTGCAAGGTGAAAACATGTGATTTCTTATATGAAGGCTAAGATGAGGCAAGTTCACCGAAACTACCCCACCTGAGCGAGCGGTCGTCTCGACCGAGCAATGTTTTCAAGCAGCCGTTGCAAGACTAAGTCCGAACGCCGTCGGCGTTTCAATTCCTCCGATTGACTGAGCGAGACGGGACACTACACATGCATCTAGACAGTCGCGATCGTATTACGAGGTGGATTGCACTTTAATGTACGTAGCTGGCTGTGTTTGTCCCCCGCTCTCCAGTGTTCTGGTTCTGGGGTGTGACAAATAAAAAAGATAAAAATAACAAGGCCATTGTCTAACGAAAAGATCATACGGTCCATGAAGGAAGAGTCTAGTTTGGGTCATACTCCTCGAGATTCTGTCGATTTTCTATACCTGAAGAGATCATTGAGTCCTCAGGGAACATAACAAGATACATAAAAATATGTCGAATATAACAGTATAAAATATGCAAAAAAAATAAAAAGTCGTCGTGAAAGAATCAACTAAGACACATCGAGAGTAATATATAAGGAACCTAAGGCACTGACATGTCATACTAGTCATGGCTAACATGTCAATCCTATAGACTGTAGTCAAGGCAAGCACTCCCAATATATAGTATCTTAATTATAGTCAAGGCAAGCACTCACAATCGAGATTGTAGACAATCCTAGTATGAAAGTGATATCAAGGTGAAGATATTTGTCACGACCCGCACCCGCTTTTCGGATACGAGACGTGTCCAAGTCCAGCCTATGCCACAGTGTCGGCGGTAGAACGCTGTTTAGTACATAAACAATTCACAGAATCTAACAAGGCAGTCTATATCTCATCCACAAAAATATGACACAATCAACTCAATTGAGACTAAAAATAGAATGATAATAAATAAAATAAAGTATCAAGCTCATCGCAAAACCAAGTCTCGTCCGGTGTAGCCTGCTAAGCACGGGGTGGTGATGACGTCGGAGTTTGACAGTCCGCGGCAGGTGTGGTCGGGTGTGGACGTCGGGATTTAGTTGGTCGTGGGGCGCGCGTAGATGGATAGAAGAACTTGGAGGTAGGAAGGAAGAATGTGTTGGCGGCTGTTGTTGCCCTTCCAAGAGTTCTCTTTTGGGTTTAGGTTTATATAGTTGCGTACAACCCTAGACTATTGGTGGTTGGGCCTTGCTGAGTGTTGAGATAGGTGGCGAAAATAAGGATGGATAGGAATTATTATGGGCTGAATAAATTTGGTCGAAAAAAGCTTAAAGGAAAAGTTAAAATTTAAATAGATTAATTAATAACATTCAATATAACTTATGTATAGGAGTTCAAAAATGAATAAATAAAGTTGAGAAATGTTATTTAGTTAATAAATAATAAAATACAGAGTGCAGTAGTAATATGGAAACAATTCTTAAGAGATACTAACTCTAAATTTTATATATAAAAACTTTCTAAATAAATCAATTCGAAACTCCTTAATACAAGGATGCAAATATAATGATTCCTAATTTCCAAATATCCATCCACAATGTCTATTAAAGAAATAAAAAAAATCAGGGGCTCACAATATTCCTATAAACCATAGACAAGGTAAGCAGTCACAATCTATAGAACATCACAAGTCAAGTCACACTCAAGTTAAGTCAAAAAAATAGTTGTCATGACCCGCACCCTGATTAGGGGCACGAGCACGTGGGTACGTCCAGCCTACGCCGTAGAATCGGCAGTAGAATGCTGTATAGGTCGTCTGTAAATGCTACAACTAAACAGTATAAAGGTACCTGTCATCTCCGTACGGAGGAATATAATATGGCATAACTCAATCACAAAATAAAACTAAGGTAGATAGCACGGAATGGAAATATGATAGATGTGAAAACAGAAAATGAGTTCAGGATCCAACACAAGCCCAGAGATATAAATAACATTACAGAGTCACAAAATATGATATAGAATACTATAGTCTGAAAATACTAGCTGGATTGCAGTCCAGGCAAACCTAACTAAGCTATACTACTATGGGTGTGCAAAGTCTAGTAGCTCAACTATCAGGCCATAGTCCTGGACTAAGTCTCCATCTATCCCGACCCCATAATAGGTCGAGCAGTCTACCTCAGAATCATCTGTAATATATATCAACGGTATCCTGTCAGAAAAATGAGCAAGTACAAACACTAACAGCAGTTCCATATGAATTGACAAATTCTATAAGAGACAATTATAATGAAATACAAGATAAAGATATAGGATGACTTGGGAGCTATTCGGAAGTCGAGTTACAACCCGTAAACCAAACAAGGATCGAGGTTGTAACCCTTCTTCCGAACAAAATTTAGCCTCCAATCAAGGTTTAGCATAAGAGAATGTAGAACATGTGAGTAATGAATATCATAGCATGGTGAGAAAAGTACTGAATGTAGAACTGAGCAGGATATATGATGTGATAAAATAAATATAAAATGTGCCATAAATTATTAGAGCGTTATGTGATCGGCTTGGGAAAGTTACAGGACAAGCTATCCACTTGCCCGATAATTACATAAAAATTACTAGAAAGGGTCATACCGGCCAACCTGGATAACGAGCACATGAAATAAGATCTCGCTACACCCTACGTGAGGTGAGAGTGGTACATGCACAAGAATATAGTGACAGGGTGGCTTTGATCACATAGTCCCTAATAATTTTCCATCCCTGAATAGTATAATAGATCCGGATATGACACGTCATGACACGGGAATCCATAAGCGGGTAGCAAGTCCCCTTAGAAATCGGTGTCTATACAAGTACAGGAAATAAGACAGAAAATGTACCAATATACCAAGAAAATCTAGGAACAATATCTCATGTCGTGATCCAACATATACTAGTCCATGAACTATCGTGTCTGGAAATCAAGTAAGACACTACAACAGAATCGGATATAGCAGATATCAAGACAATAGAAACTATCAGTGAATGTACTCGCCTGTGGTCCTGAGCTGATAAGGTGAACATGTCACCCCCATTTTTTTGTTCTACGTATTTCCAGTATACGTATACGGGATCCTAACATGTATTTTATTTTTCTGCCTGGCTAGCTAATTTCAGTTTAATCTTGATTAGGTTCGTCATGGCATGTAATAGTTTAACTTGGTTTATTTTGGGATGGCTTGGTTTATTCTTTGGTTCATCATGTTAAACCCACCACCATTCCCCTTTATAACCCACCTAACTTTTCTCTCTCCTCCACTTTTCTATTAACTCTTCTTCCTTCTCCATTAAACCCACCACCAACCAAGAATACCCCTTAGGCAAGTGCAACTTGCTTCCACAAGAGAGCCCATTCTTATTATTCCATTAGCTTCTTCTCATGTTTCTAAGACACATTAGAACTTGTCATTTTCCATTTTGAGGCTTTAATTTTTGTAGATCTAAAAATTAGTTATTTTTGGATTTTAGTGGTTTTGATCTATCAAACTTCTTTGTTTTCAAGTTTTGATGGTTCCATGTTGTAGAGAATTTTATTCTACCCAATTTTGACCTTTGAAAAGTTAGATTTGGGCTTGTTTTGACCAAGTTATGGACTTTTGAAGCTTTGGGTTCAAACTATGGAGTTCTTGCTGATTTGGAGAAGACAGTGAGCAGTGTGCGCGACCTTTTTAGCTTGTGCCACTGAGTTGCGTGCGCTCTTTAGCGCAGCGCAGTTTGACTCATACGCTGCCTTGATGAGGAGTCGTATGGACCTCATATGCTGCCTTGAAGAGGAGTCGTATGGAGTCCATACGCTGCCTTTTGGAGACGTATATCTTGCATACGCTGACTTGGGTGACAAGGAGTCGTATGGACCTCATACGCTGCCTTGATGAGGAGTCGTATGGACCTCATACGCTGCCTTGAAGAGGAGTCGTATGGAGTCCATACGCTGCCTTTTGGAGACGTATGTCTTGCATACGCTGACTTGAGCGCAGCCTGACTTGAGCGCAGCCTGACTTGAGCGCAGTCTGACTCAGGCGCAACCTGATGTTTAAGCGCAAGTGGACCTGACCCTACATACCCTGGCACAACTTGGCTAATGCCACTTGTTGGCCATAGTACCCCTTGCTCCCCCTTGGGCGCATTATGTCCCCATATTCTCCTTTTTATGATTTTTGCACCCATTTTATATCCTTACGCCTTTTGATGTAAACTCGACATGAACCCGATGTGATCATGACATTATTTATGAATGTTAATCGGAACAAGGATTAGTGATGGAATTGTATGATTAGTGACCCGCCGTGGTGCACTATTGACAAGTAATTTGACATGATAATTCTTGATGGTGGTCCGTTGTGACGCACCCTTGCCTTGATAAGTAATCTTGATAAGCAACCCGACATGATAACCTTGATACGCTGTTGCGACGGCTAACCTGACATGCTAAGTGAATTCTTGACACCGTGGGTAATTGTATTGAATATGCTTGTATAAGCAACCAGTCTTGTCTCGCATCATGTCTAGGACATGTATCCCTGGTTACCACGGTCAGGGATTCATACCGAATCTGACTAGGTTAATGACTAGATTGATCAAGTAGAGCATATAGAGAGGTATTCTGGCTACAAGCAATCCCGTTATCTGGGCGCCTTCCTTGATAAACTTGTAGCCTGCCGACGAGTAGGGCACATTTCCAGCTCACTGTTATGTGGGGCACTACATGAAACGATTACTATGCACACTGTCATGTGTTGCATCCAAGTCACCTAACAAGGCATGATAACTCTAAGCTTGAACCTTGCATCTGGATAACATGGATAGTCTGCAGGGCTTGTGACCATAGGCGTACCTCATTGCATCTTGCTAGTAACTAAGCTTGTGATAACCCTAGTTAGTTAAGTATCAAGCCGTACTCTTTGTTTGGCCGTGAATGATGGATGCAGTCCTATCTTGTCTAGTCTTGCCTAGATCCAGTGCAAGGATATCTCCGGACATGCTTGTTTATGCTTTACTTTATCGATAATTGGTTCGAAGCTAAGTTCTGTTCAGGTGAAGGGTTACAACCCCGGTCCTTGTTTTGGTTTACGGGTTGTAACTTGGTTACCGAAATAGTCCTTTAGTTATCTTATCGTTTATCATCATGTTTTCTTTAACTCATGTCTTATGTTATTTCACCTATGATTTATGTGCTGACATGCTGGTTTCAGTTCTTAAGTGAAGCCTCCTTTGTGGCACTTGCTCTTTCTGGGGTCTGACCCAGCTGGTTTTGTATGGCCAAATTTCGGAGCAGCTACCGAGGATCCCCCAACTTTTTTGCCAGATGGTGAACACTAGAAGGAATCCCGGCAACGAGTGGGTTTTTATTTTGCTCTCCCACTCCCTTGTAAAAATATTCTTTTGAGGCGTTTAGCCGCCGAGCAAGTGTTAGCTCGTTTGCAACTTTACTTACTGTCTGCCTACGGGCTGTAGCATGATTGACAAATCCTAGGGTTGATCATGTATGACTTAAATTCTTGCTAGTCTTCGTATTTTGTATGACTGGCTTCATGATCATCTGAATATGTAATGTATGGGATGCCTTACTTTGTATGTCTGATGATCTACCATCTTGTTATATCTACTCGCTTGCTTAAGATTGAGACACTAGGCTTGTTATTGACCTTAAGAGACTGATGGCTCGTAGTAAACCCTCATGCATCTAGACAGCCGTGACCGTATTGAGTGGTGAGATTCACTTTAATATACGTAGCTGGCTGTGTCTGTCCCCCGCTCTCCAGTATTCTGGTTCTGGGACGTGACACGGTTTAAGTGGTGGTCCATACAGGTCTTATAAATCAAGATGTGTGAGGGTTTACCGGATAGATGTCTCAATCAGCACTCGCCCTTGATCTCTAATCGTGCCTTCTGATCTTTCAGAATCCTTGACCTGATCACATGTTTGTGTCCTCGATCTATCATGGTCCTTTCTTATTATTCCCCATGTCATTTCTTCAGCGACATTGTTCCTGGTCCTACCGATCAGCAAGGCGGAGCACCTCTAGTGGACCAACAGCAACCTGGAGACCAAGCCCAACACTCTGGAGCGGCCTCCTGAGTCATGCATTCGGGGGATCCCGAGCCCCCAGTTCGGCCAGTCCAGCCTGCAGAGCCTGACGATGGCACCTTGGTGGGTCTCATCAGGACATTGCTTGCGTCTCAAGATCGTCGGGGCGATGCCCTACACCAGGCAGTACAGGATGCCATGGGCCGTGTTGGTTATCAAAGGAACAGTGCGACTAGCAGTTTCAAGCGCCTCAACCCTCCCTTCTTTGATGGAAGTGAAGACGCTATTGCAGCTGATGCGTGGCTCCAGGACATTGAGATTATCTTAGATGCAGCCAAGACTCCAGAAGGAGAGAAAGTAGCTGTGGTACGTCTACAGTTATTGGACCTAGTCCGCACTTGGTGGGCGATGATAGCGGTTGGATTGGCAACGCCTGTTCCGTGGGCGGTATTCAGTGACAAGTTTCAGATCAAGTACTTCGATGCTGTGGCTCGGCATGACTTACAGACAAAGTTCACCAATCTCAGGCAGATGAGCAGGACGGTCGATGGATATGCGGCCGAGTTTTCAAGACTGAGTCGGTTTGCTCCCAGTTTGGTGGCAACCGAGTTTGATCGAGCGCAGCGGTTCCAGCAGGGACTCCACCTAGAGATCATTCTAGCAGTGGAGCAGTTTGAGCATCAGACCTTTGATGCTATTTTGTGGGCAGCTAAGAGGCATGAGTATACCTCACAGAGAATTGTGGACAGAACTGGAGGGCGGAAGCGGTCCCATGGTCAGATGATCCAGTCTTCAGCCCCAGCCCCGACAGCTAGGGCCTTGACCATTGGAGCTCCCAGGAGGGCAGCATCAGTTACGTCGGTTCAGCATTCGACTCCGACGTATCCGCAGCATCAGAAGCGGAGGCAGTCTTCCACAATGGGCTGCACTCATTGTGGAAAGCTAGGGCATGTAGTGTCAGAATATTGCCGAACACAAGGATTGTGTTTGGCTTGTGGGGCACCGGATCACATGATAGGGTCCTGTCCACAGAGAGCCGGTTCATCCTTATCGGCCCAGACTAGTCCCCCAGTGAGGGGACCAGCACCAGTGCAGCAGCAGCAGTATCAGCCTTCGAGACCATTGTCGCCTCAGGCTCAGACATTCCAGCAGCAGCGACCGCAATAGTATGCCCAGGTCCAAGCTCAGGTTCAGAACTGCCAGAGAGGTTTCCAACAGAGAGGACCAGTACCCAGAGGGCACGGTCAAGCAATGGCTTTGACCGTAGAGGAGGAGTTGGCATCAGGTAAGGTGGTGGCAGGTACCATTCTCGTCAACTCTTTTTCTGCATCAGTATTATTTGATTCAGGTACAACACATTCATTTATGTCTGCACGATTCGCGACACGGATAGGACTGGAGCCCGAGTCATTATCAGTAAGGCTCAATATACTTACTGGTAACGAACTTGTGGGTGTAGATAGGGTATTTTTCTCATGTCAAATCGTAATTAGCGGTAGAGAGTTTCCCGCTAGGTTGATAGAGTTTCCGATGGCCGATTATGATGTAGTCTTAGGAATGGATTGGTTGAGGGACCAGTATGCTAGAATAGATTGCCATGTCGGCAAGATTATTTTTAGTATTCCCGGTGAGCCAGAGTTTTCCTTTTCTCGAGGCGGAGTAGAACCTTTTTCCCCAGCATTACGGATGACCGTAGCAGCAGCAGTTCAGTTTTCCAGAGTTGTAGAAGAGTTTCCTGACGTATTTCCCGAAGAGCTTCCAGGTATGCCCCCAGAGAGAGAGATAGAGTTCACAATCGACTTGATTCCAGGGACGGCACCAGTGTCAGAGAGAGTCTATAGGATGGCACCATCAGAGTTGGAGGTCCTGTACAAGATGATTGAAGAACTTAGAACCAAGGGATTTATTCGTGCTAACGGATCACCTTAAGGAGCTCCGATGCTTCTTGTGAAGAAGAAGGATGGTACGTCAAGATTATGTGTTGATTATCGTACCTTAAACTCTGTAACAATGAAGAACAGATATCCTTTACCAAGGATAGATAATTTATTTGATCAGCTCAGGGAAGCGGCAGTATTCTCGAAGATTGACTTGCGGTCAGGGTACCATCAGATCAGAGTCAGAGAGCAGGACATCCCGAAGACAGCATTCAGATCGAGGTATGGACATTGGGAGTTCCTTGTTATGCCATTTGGAGCGACCAATGCGCCGGCCGTATTCATGGACCTCATAAATCGTATCTTCATGACCTATTTGGACCAGTTCGTGATAGTGTTCATAGACGACATCTTAGTCTATAGTGAGAACGAGGCAGAGCATGAGCAGCATCTTCGTGTAGTTCTTCAAATTCTCAGAGAGCACCAATTATACGCGAAGTTCAGTAAGTGCGAGTTTTGGTTGGTTCGTATCTCGTACTTGGGTCATATCATCACCAGAGATGGAGTGGAAGTTGATCCCCAGAAGATAGTGGCTATAGAGACATGGCCAGTACCTAGCACCGTTACAGAAGTTCGGAGTTTCTTCGGATTTACCGGCTATTACCGACGTTTCGTGTCAGACTTTGCTCGGATTTCAGCGCCACTGACGCAGTTGACCCGTAAGGATGTGCAGTTTGCTTGGACAACAAAGTGTCAGAGTTCATTTGAGAAGTTGAAACGAAGATTGATGATGGCCCCCATTCTCACGTTTTCCGACGGGAAGGGAGGATTTTCAGTTTATTATGACGCATCCGGCAATGGATTAGGATGTGTCTTGATGCAGCATGGTAAGGTAGTCGCTTATGCGTCACGTCAACTTCGTGACCATGAGAGGAATTATCCAACCCATGACCTGGAGTTAGCAGCCGTAGTTTTTGTATTGAAACTTTGGAGACATTATTTGTATGGAGATCGGGTGGAGATTTTCACCGACCACAAGAGTCTGAAGTATGTGTTTACCCAGAAGGATCTTAATATGCGTCAGAGGAGATGGCTAGAGCTACTTGTAGATTATGACATCAGCTTGCAGTATCATCCTGGGAAGGCCAACGTAGTAGCAGATGCATTTAGCAGGAGAGCCGGAGTTTATTTTCTAACGGCGCAGCTAGAGTTGTTAGCAGATCTTCAGAAGATGGGTATTGAAGTTGTTCTTCCTTCCAGTGTGGCATTGATGGCCAGTATGCAAGTTCAGTCCAGTATAGTTGAGAGGATCAAGTCAGCTCAGTCCACAGACTCTAAGCTTCAGCGGCTTAGGGCAGATTGTGTAGCAGGGCGAAGACCAGAGTTATGTGTTCATAAGGACGGTACACTCCGACATGGGAGACGTCTTTGTGTACCCAGTGGTGATATCAGACAGGAGATCATGGCAGAGGCTTACAGTTCTCAGTATTCAATTCATCCCGGCGGTACGAAGATGTATCGTGATATTCGGTAGCATTTTTGGTGGAATGGCATGAAGAGGGAGATAGCCCGGTTTGTCTCTCGTTGTTTAGTTTGTCAACAAGTTAAGGCCGAACATCAGAGACCAGCTGGACTTCTTCAACCTTTACCGATCCCGGAATAGAAATGGGAGCACATTACCATAGATTTTGTAACTGGATTACCTAGATCCCCAGCTGGGAGAGATGCCATCTGGATTATAGTTGATCGTCTCACGAAGGTAGCTCATTTTCTTCCTTTCAGAATCGGTCAGTCGATGGATCGACTTGCAGAGATGTACCTCAAGCAGATAGTCAGATTGCATGGAGTGCCAGTCAGTATTGTGTCCGACAGAGATTCAAGATTCACCTCGCACTTTTGGCGGAGTCTTCAAGAGAGTTTGGAGACTCATCTCAAGTTCAGTTCAGCCTACCATCCGCAGACAGATGGTCAGTCAGAACGCACGATCCAGACTCTTAAAGACATGCTGCGGTCATGTACACTCGACTTCGGTGGTTCGTGGGAAGATCACCTGCATCTCGTAGAGTTCTCGTACAACAACAGTTTCCAGGATAGTATCCAGATGGCACCTTTCGAGGCCTTGTACGGCAGGAAGTGCAGATCTCCTTTAGCTTGGGACGATATTGGTGAGAGACAAATGCTTGGACCAGAGATGGTGACGCGGACTATTGAGGTGGTTAAACAAGTCAGAGATCATCTTCGAGTTGCCCAAGATCGCCAGCGTCATTGGGCCGATTCTCATCGACGTCCCCTTAAATTTTCTGTCGGCAACCACGTATTCCTTAGGATCTCGCCTACCCGTGGCGTCATTCGATTCGACGTGCGGGGAAAGCTCAGTCCTAGGTATATAGGGCCGTTTGATATTCTAGAACGAGTAGGTGATGTATCCTATCGTCTCGCTCTTCCGCCGTCATTACGTGAGGTACATGATGTCTTCCATGTATCCCAATTACGACGGTATATCCCGAATTCGAGTCACGTTCTTGATCATTCGGAATTGGTTGTTGGCACCAACCTTTCGTATGAGGAGAGACCCGTATCCATATTAGACCGGAGGGAGAAGATACTCAAGAACAAGACTATCAAGTTAGTCCGTGTTACTTGGGGTCATCACTCTTTGACTCGTAAGGTATAATGTCTTTCTTATGCCATATTCTTAAGTTCCTTGCTTGCATGAATGATTGCTTGATTGACTGCTAGTCATATATTGCCTGCAATTGATATAGCTTGCTCGACATCTCTAGCCTCTTGATTAAATTCCGATGACGGAATTCTTTTAAGGTGGGTAGAGTTGTCACCCCCATTTTTTCGTTCTACGTATTTCCAGTATATGTATACGGGATCCTGACATGTATTTTATTTTCCTGCCTGGCTAGCTAATTTCAGTTTAATCTTGATTAGGTTCGTCATGGCATGTAATGGTTTAACTTGGTTTATTTTGGGATGGCTTGGTTTATTCTTTGGGTCATCATGTTAAACCTACCACCATTTCCCTTTATAATCCACCTAACTTTTCTCTCTCCTCCACTTTTCCATTAACTCTTCTTCCTTCTCCATTAAACCCACCACCAACCAAGAACACCCCTTAGGCAAGTGCAACTTGCTTCCACAAGAGAGCCCATTCTTATTGTTCCATTAGCTTCTCCTCATGTTTCTAAGACACATTAGAACTTGTCATTTTCCATTTTGAGGCTTTAATTTTTGTAGATCTAGAAATTAGTTATTTTCGGATTTTGGTGGTTTTGATCTATCAAACTTCTTTTTTTTTTTCAAGTTTTGATGGTTCCATGTTGTAGAAAATTTTATTCTACCCAATTTTGACCTTTAAAATGTTGGATTTGGACTTGTTTTGACCAAGTTATGGACTTTTGAAGCTTTGGATTCAAATCATGGAGTTCTTACTGATTTGGAGAAGACAGTGAGCAGTGTGCGCGAGTTTTTTAGCTTGTGCCACTGAGTTGCGCGCGCTCTTTAGTGCAGCGCAGTCTGACTCATACGTTGCCTTGATAAGGAGTCGTATGGACCTCATACGCTGCCTTGAAGAGGAGTCGTATGGAGTCCATACGCTGCCTTTTGGAGACGTATGTCTTGTATACGCTGACTTGGGTGACAAGGAGTCGTATGGACCTCATACGCTGCCTTGATGAGGAGTCGTATGGACCTCATACGCTGCCTTGAAGAGGAGTCGTATGGAGTCCATACGCTGCCTTTTGGAGACGTATGTCTTGCATACGCTGACTTGAGCGCAGCCTGACTTGAGCGCAGCCTGACTTGAGCGCAGTCTGACTCAGGCACAACCTGATGTTTAGGCGCAACTGGACCTGACCCTACTTACCCTGGCGCAACTTGGCTAATGCCACTTGTTGGCCATAGTACCCCTTGCTCCCCCTTAGGCGCATTATGTCCCCATATTCCCCTTTTTATAATTTTTGCACCCATTTTATATCCTTACGCCTTTTGATGTAAACTCGACATGAACCCGATGTGATCATGACATTATTTATGAATGTTAATCGGAACAAGGCTTAATGATGGAATTGCATGATTAGTGACCCGTCGTGGTGCACTATTGACAAGTAATTTGACATGATAATTCTTGATGGTGGTCCGTTGTGACGCACCCTTGCCTTGATAAGTAATCTTGATAAGCAACCCGACATGATAACCTTGATACGCTGTTGCGACGGCTAACCTGACATGCTAAGTGAATTCTTGACACCGTGGGTGATTGTATTAAATATGCTTGTATAAGCAACCAGTCTTGTCTCGTATCATGTCTAGGACATGTATCCCTGGTTACCACGGTCAGGGATTCATACCGAATCTGACTAGGTTAATGACTAGATTGATCAAGTAGAGCATATAGAGAGGTATTTCGGCTACAAGCAATCCCGTTATCTGGGCGCCTTCCTTGATGGACTTGTAGCCTGCCGACGAGTAGGGCACATTTCCAGCTCACTGTTATGTGGGGTACTACATGAAACGATTACTATGCACACTGCCATGTGTTGCATCCAAGTCACCTAACAAGGCATGATAACTCTAAGCTTGAACCTTACGTCTGGATAACATGGATAGTCTGCAGGGCTTGTGGCCGTAGGCGTACCTCATTGCATCTTGCTAGTAACTAAGCTTGTGATAACCCTAGTTAGTTAAGTATCAAGCCGTACTCTTTGCTTGGCCGTGAATGATGGATGGAGTCCTATCTTGTCTAGTCTTGCCTAGATCCAGTGCAAGGATATCTCCGGACATGCTTGTTTATGCTTTACTTTATCGATAATTGGTTCGAGGCTAAGTTCTGTTCAGGTGAAGGGTTACAACCCCGGTCCTTGTTTTGGTTTACGGGTTGTAACTTGGTTACCGAAATAGTCCTTTAGTTATCTTATCGTTTATCATCATGTTTTCTTTAACTCATGTCTTATGTTATTTCACCTATGATTTATGTGCTGACATGCTGGTTTCAGTTCTTAAGTGAAGCCTCCTTTGTGGCACTTGCTCTTTCTGGGGTCTGACCCAGCTGGTTTTGTATGGCCAGATTTCGGAGCAGCTACCGAGGATCCCCCAACTTTTCTGCCAGATGGTGAACACTAGAAGGAATCCCGACAACGAGTAGATTTTTATTTTGCTCTCCCACTCCCTTGTAAAAATATTCTTTTGAGATATTTAGCCGTCGAGCAAGTGTTAGCTCGTTTGCAACTTTACTTACTGTCTGCCTACGGGCTGTAGCATGATTGACAAATCCTAGGGTTGATCATGTATGACTTAAATTCTTGCTAGTCTTCGCATTTTGTATGACTGGCTTCATGATCATCTGAATATGTAATGTATGGGACGCCTTACTTTGTATGTCTGATGATCTACCATCTTGTTATATCTACTCGCTTGCTTAAGATTGAGACACTAGGCTTGTTATTGACCTTATGAGACTGATGGTTCGTAGTAAACCCTCATGCATCTAGACAGCCGTGACCGTATTGAGTGGTGAGATTCACTTCAATATACGTAGCTGGCTGTGTCTGTCCCCCGCTCTCCAGTATTCTGGTTCTGGGGCGTGACAGAACAGATGCTCAGAGTAATCACAGACCTAAAGATGAGATACTATAAGTCAAAACAGGGTTTAATAATGAAGAAAAACTAATTTAAGTCATGATATACAAGTCTAAGTCAAACTAGGTCAAACTAGGTCATAATAGGTCATACTAGGTTACAGGAAGTCAATCCAAGTCAAACTAGGTCAAACTGGGTCAAAGGTTGACTTACAGTTGACTTTTGGTCAACTGGTCAACTCTAGGTCAACCCTAGGTCAAACTAGACTAATGTTGACCAACTGTTGACTTTTAGTCAACTGGTCAACTCTGGTTTGATTTCGGGTCAATTCTAGTCACTTTTAGGCTGTTTGACTTTCGGTTGACTTTCATTGACTTTTGGTCAAAACGGTCAACCGAGGTCAAAACTAGTCCAAGAGCACTAATCATGACCATTACCAACCAAAGAAACCAAATTCTACTTATATCTTAAACCTTAAATCACATACCGTAGCTTCTAGGTAATTATCTTAACCTTACCTATTACCCACTAGCTATATAACTCAACATGGTATTTGAATACCAAACTAACTCCTAACAATACTACTTTCTAACCCAAACTAACTCTCAATCTAACTCTAAAATATAGACAAACACTAACATAGGAACTAACCTATGAACTAACATCTAACATGCCTTACTAAATAATTATCCTATCTAGCAATATCCTCTAACATACCCTCCTATTAAACCTCTCATAGGCACTCACACACACACATATCACAAAGGGGTTAAGGGACTGAAATGGATTTAACAGATTTGAAATGGAATTATGGGACTGAAATGGATTGGAGGAAGGCCAAGTCGGTCCGACCCTTGCCGTCGCCCTCAAGCACCCGACCAGGCCGATCCCGAACGGATCCCGCCGCCGCCGCCTACTCTGTCCGACGTGCCACCCGCGGCCACCGGCCGACCCCGCTCGGCGATCTCCTTCGCCGATGACCCCGCGCCCATGCCCGACCTCCTGTGGTCCCCGATTCGACTGTCCGGTGCTTGATCTGTGGTTCGTGGTTTTTCGTGGCTGTTCCAGCTCTGTCCGTTTCTGTTCCCGAGTTTATCCCGCGGCTCCCTGACCCACGGATATTGGGTAAATTCTGTTAATCTCAGTAGTTCGTCCCTCCCGAGTCGATGATGATTTTGGTTCTCCGATCCCGTTGCGGGATTCGGTTTATATGAGTTCGATTTCAGAAAATTTCTAAAATCCTCTTTGGGTTGTGCTGTGGTTGGAGAATTTTAGTTCTGTTGATTAGTTTCGGATTTTCTGAAACTATTATGTTCTGTGGTTTTGGTTCCTGGGCTTCTCGGAAATTCCGAGTTATGTTCGGATATATTCTGGAGATTGGTTTTATGGTATTTTCGGGTTTTGAATATTTTCAGTTTACCGAATACCGGAAACATACTGTGGATGTATTTTCGGGTTCGATATTATTTTTGGGTTTTTAAATGGTGGAAATACTTTCTTGAGTTAATTCCCTGATATGGGACTTATATTTGGTGATTGTGGCACATTTTCCCAGTTTTGGGTTATCCCGAAAATAGAGGGAATGCTGCCGAAATTTTTATAAAATTTATAAAGGAATATTTTTAAATCAGATTTCGGAAATATTTTATATAAAGTGAATTTCGGGCGACGACCGTATCGGTCAATGGGCCCTTAGCGAAATGCAAACGAAACCGACATTGTTTCGGACGTTGAGACATTAGCTATTTTATGACAATTGGACCAAGTCTGAGACTCGTATTATATTTTAATTTAATTTAATTTATTAATCTTATTTTTGTAATTAAATTGTAGGATAATTTTTAGAACTAACCAATGTTTCTTCTTATTTCAATTCGTAAAAATGGTCTGTAAGGGCATAAGCCCAGCTTTTATTTAATATTTGTGGTTTTGTAATATTGTAAATTTTTATTTTATTTCTGGTTGGTTGATTGACGTAAAACGTAAAATGATAATATAATTATTTTATAAAATTTAAATATTATTTTCTCACAATAATTAGAAAATTACAAGTTTATTGCAAATTCACGTTTTCTCATTTAAAGAAAAATATTAATTTTATATATAATACAAAATACAAAGTTTTACCAAGTAAATCAATAACTACGAGTTTTTTTTTTCCAAATACAAAGTTAAATTGACTTTTCTTCGTAAGATAGTAATTCACCTCGGTAAGCGCGCTCTAAGTAGAGTTGTAAATAACCTAAAATTTGACTAGGACAAATTTTAGAGATTGTAACTAGCACAACTAGATATGGATTGAATATTGGTGCTAAGTCAGGAATTCTCAATTGTAGGGTTTCGAGGACTGTACTAGCATCATCCCGGAACCAACATCGAATCCAGTTATAATCAAGGCAAGTACGGTTATGTTAATGCACGGTTTAATTAATGTTAGTAATCTTGCATGTTTAAACCACTTTATTACACGTAACTCTCTCCTAGAGTAATGATTGAATCTGATTGACTCGGGATAATGGGGGAGTAGCGTAGTGTTCTATGACCAAATAGATAATTGATTGTGCGAGCTTATTCCTTTTTTACGAGGATAGGCCGGACCATATCATTAGGATACAATTGAATCATCCCAAACCGGTCATAGTCATTACATACTCGAATCACATTGTTTACTATCATGTAGTTTAGTTGAAAATCATTATTTCAAAAATGTTTAATATTGCAAATTGCTAATCATTAGTGGAATTGTTAATTTTCATAATTGTACTTTGCTCCTTTCCTGACTGGATCTCCCACCCCCAATAGGTTCCACTGATGAGGCAGGTTACTGATAAGTAGCTAGTATGACCCTGAGTTGTACCCAGCTGTGCTACCAGAGGATGCTGATCTTGGGGATGACGAGCCTATCTTTTAGCTGTTGTTATTTTTTATTTCCAGTTGTTGTTGTTTTAAAAGACTGTTTCTATTATCAGTTGTAATTGTTGTTAGACAAGTTTTATTTATCGAAATATTAAGTTGTGGCAATTAGACTGTGTTGTTGATCACCTGCATGAGTGATACAGCTTACTGCCGCCGTCTCAACAACGGTGCAGGCTGGGCATGATCCGATTCGACCCAAGAAATTGGGACCGGGTCATGACATATTTTTAGTGGTGGCCCATGCAGGTCAGATCAACAACTTAGGAAAAACCTACCTAGAAACAACTAGAACACTAGAACATAAATTTGTCACAACATAGGACCGATATATATATATATATATATATATATATATATATATATATATATATATATATATATATATATTGTTTGATTATAGACTGGTAGGTTACCTTGCTTATGTTTTCGTCCTAAACCTTCTAGAGAATGACTACCGACCAGAACACCACGGCTGGCGATGGGGTATCTTCACCCTATCATACCCTACCTCCCCAACCAAGTCCGGATCCTACACCTCGGCAGCTGATCGACCGTCCCCATAATACACCGGCGGATCCTACATCTTTCCAGACGGAGATGCAGCCCCCTGCAGTATTGCCCACTCCAGCTGCCCCACCAGTGCCCGTAGATCCCACCGACCTCGTAGGCCTGCTACGAGGAGTGCTTGAGGCCCAAAGAGCCCAAGCTGAAGCTAATCGTGAGCAGACTGCGATTAATCGCGAACAGACAGCGATTATGAGAGAAGGCATAGAGAATGCTCACCACATGGCAATGGCTGCCCTCGAAGGAAGAGAAGCAACTCAATCAGAACCAAGGCCTGCCAAGGTGGGCAATATTGAGAATTTCAAGAAGCAAAATCCTCGACCCTTCAAGGGAATCGAGGGAATCGTCTATGCCGACGAATGGCTCGACAGCTTGGAGCATCTCCTGAGCGTCGCTCGATTATCAGAAGACCTCAAGGCCGAAGCAGTAGGACTCCAACTGCAAAATATAGCAAGCAGCTGGTATCGGAATGAACCCCGACTCCAGGACAAGCAGCTTGACTGGAACACCTTCAAGAGGTTGTTCCAGAGGAAGTTCTTCCCAACATCAGAGTTACGGGAGATGGAGAGGCAATTTCAGAACATGAAGCAAGAAAATATGACTATTGGAGAATATACGGCAGAATTCGGCCAACTCAGCCGTTTTGCCAAGAACTTGGTAGCTGACCCTGATGATCGTGCTGAAAGATTCAGGTATGGACTGAGGGAAGAGATCCACACCCATGTGATCTCAGGCTGTGCTAAGACTTATGAAAGGATCCTGGAACGAGCTCAGGATATAGAGAAGAGTCAACCTGCTAGCTCAAGGAGGGATTATCCTGGAACTAACAACTTCCAGGGTAATCAGAAGAAGCCCAACAATAACAATAACAACCGGCCTCCTCACCACCACCAGCAACACCAACAAGCGAGGAACAATGACATAACACCCCAGAGGCAAATCCTTGTCTGTAGTTACTGTAAGAGGCCAGGTCATCAGGTGAACATCTGCAGAAAGAGACTAGGACACTGTCTAGTCTGTGGGTCTGTCACCCACCAAGTGAAGGACTGCCCCTCGGCGGTCAACCGGACTGGAGCAACTCAGCAGAAAGGTCCTCTGCCCACTCAGCAACAACAATTTGGGCAGCATCAATAGAAGACTGGACGAGCTTTTGCCCTAGCAGCAGATGAGGCGGAGCCAGAGCAGGAACATACTGCGGATATTATCACAGGTTCCATTTTTGTGCATTCATATCCAGCCTTAGCTTTATTTGATTCGGGTGCATCACACAGTTTCATAGCAACAAAATTTATCTATGCACACCACATAGTTACGGGCTTTAGCAAGAAGATATGTAGAGTCATGACCGGTGGAGGACCCCTACCCATCACTGAGACCTGTAACTGTCCTATAACTATATCAGGCCACCAGTTCATAGCACCTTTGCTTGTGATGCCCTTACCCAACTATGATATAGTCCTAGGGATGGACTGGTTGAGTAAGCAGCATGCACTAATAGATTGCCACAGAGGATGTGTAGTCTTCAGCCCACCTGGAGAGCCGGAGTTTGAAATCTCTCGAACTCCGGAGGATATGGAGTGTGTTACCTACACCTCTATCACAGAAGAACATGGACCTCCTCACCCTATCATACCAGAATTCATGGATGTCTTCCCTGATAGTCTTCCAGGATTACCCCCAGATAGAGATGTAGAATTCAACATCGACCTAGTTTTCGGCTCTATCCCTATTTCTCGGGGATGCTACAGAGTCAACCCTAAGGAGGCCAAGGAAATGAAGGACCAGATCAATGAACTGAAAACCCTTGGATTTATCAGAGATGGAGCTTCACCCTGGGGAGCACCTATCTTGTTCGTGCCCAAGAAGGACGGAACAGTGCGAATGTGCATCAACTACCGGGCGCTGAACAATATCACCATCAAGAATAAGTACCCTCTGCCCCGGATCGATGACCTGTTTGATCAATTAAGTGGAGCTAAGGTGTTTTCGATGATTGACCTAAGATCTGGCTACCATCAGATCAAGGTCAGGAAGGAGGACATTCCCAAGACGGCGTTCAACACCAAGTATGGGCAGTTTGAATTCTTGGTCATGCCATTTGGACTAACGAATGCTCCTGCTGTGTTCATAAACCTTATGAACAAGGTTTTCCATGAATATCTGGATCAGTTTGTTGTTGTCTTCACCGACGACATTCTGATCTATTCGAAGACCGAAGAAGAGCATGAAGAGCACCTAAGGAATGTTCTGGGAACCTTGAGGAAGGAGAAGCTCTACGGTAAGCTATCTAAATGTGAATTCTTCTTAGACAAGGTGGATTTTTTGGGCCATGTTGTCACAGGAGAAGGAATTTTGGTGGATCCAAAGAAGATAGATGCCATTGAAAAGTGGAGTACACCAAGTTCTGTTGCTGAAATCAGAAGTTTCTTAGGCTTGGCTGGCTACTACCGAAAGTTTGTGAAGGATTTCGCCAGGATTGCTGAACCAATGACGAAGCTTACTCGGAAGAATGAAGAGTTCATCTGGACGGAAGCTTGCCAGACATCATTTGAGGAACTGAAGAAAAGACTTACAACAGAACCGATACTTGCGCTACCCGCAGGTACCAGAGGTTTTTCAATATACAGTGATGCCTCTAGAAAAGGACTGGGTTGTGTTCTTCAACAACATGGAAAAGTGATTGCTTACGTATCTAGGCAATTACGGACTCATAAGAAGAACTATCCCACACATGATCTGGAGCTTGCTGCTGTCATCTTTGCTTTGAAGCTATGGAAGCATTATCTCTATGGAGAGAGAGTGGAAATATTTACAGACCACAAAAGTCTGAAATATGTTTTCACTCAGAAGGAGTTGAACATGAGACAAAAAAGATGGCTGGAGCTGATGAAGGATTTTGACATCGACTTGCAGTACCATCCGGGTAAGGCTAATGTGGTTGCAGATGCACTTAGTCGATACCCAGCGGCGATGTTCTTAACTAAGGAACGACACTTGTTGTAGGACATAGAGAAGCTTGGTCTGGAGATTGTACTGCCTGAGGAAAAGATGATGGAACTGGGGCGAGAAGCTATTTTATCTGGAGCTGACTCAACCATGATGCAGTTGCAAGTAAGCTCGAGTCTGGTGGAAAAAGTCAAGGAGATGCAGTTTCAAGACGAGGCACTTTGCAAACTCAGAGATCAAGTGTTGGCAGGAACACTTGAAGGATTCTCTATCGCCAGTGACGGAGCATTGAAGAATGGTACGAGGCTGTGTGTACCATCTGGCGATTTGAGGAATGAGCTGATGCAAGAAGCGCACCAGTCGCAGTATTCTATACATCCTGGAGCTAACAAGATGTATCGGGATATGCGTACCATTGTTTGGTGGTATGGAATAAAGAAAGATGTATCCAGATTTGTGGCTAGATGCTTGATTTGTTAACAAGTAAAGGCTAGCAGACAGAGACCCGCAGGACTTCTACAGCCGCTAGACATTCCGGAGTGAAAGTGGGAGCATATAACGATAGACTTTGTGTCAGGATTGCCTCGATCCCAAGGAGGGAAGGATGTCATTTGGGTTATTGTGGACCGACTGACGAAGTCAGCTCACTTTATCCCTTTCAAGGTTGGTTTATCCACCGAGAAGTTGGCAGCATTGTACATGCAGCATATCTACCGAATTCATGGAGTTCCGGTAAGTATTGTATCTGACAGAGACACTAGATTTACCTCACACTTTTGGAAGAGTTTGTATGACAGCTTGGAAACACAATTGAAGTTCAGCACTGCCTATCATTCCCAGACCGACGGTGTCACGACCTGCACCCGCTATAAGGGCACGTATACGTGACAACGCCCAGCCCTCACCGTAAAAACGGCGTGAAACGCTGTAGGTTTTCTACTCTAACAACAGTTTATATATATATATACCAAAACCTGTCGAGAATATGGTCAACTTCGAACGGAGGACAAGCAATGAATATATATGAGTGCTCAATCACAACTCTAAGATGATAAAGTAAAGACTGAAAGGTAAAGACAATAAGACGATAAAATAATAACCTGTCAAGTCCAACACAAGAATATACAAGTCCAAGTCTCTAATACAATCCATAATAATAACAGTCTCAAAAGTAGCTGGAGACAAGGTCCAGTACAAAAGACCTACTCTAACTAAGTAATAGTTAAAGTCTTGTCAGGCGGAGCTAAGCCCTGCTAGACCAAAGTCTCCAAGTCTAAGCCCACTACGTCATCCGGACCGTAGTAGGTACTGTAATCCCCCTCATCAGCATCTGTAATATTTTGTCAACATATCCTGTCAGGATGGAACGAGTACAATCTACTAACAACAGTTCACAAGATATGACAAAAGCTATAAGACTGTAAATAGAGAGTATATACAAGAAAATCATGAAATGTACATGTGAGTATCATGGCAAGGTAAGCTGTAAATCTAGAGCTAGAACAAGGCAAGTAAACTGATCATGGCATGTATAAGAATCAAGAATCATATATCTAGGTGTGTGAGTACTAGCTACAATATGTGGCCGGCTTGGGTCTGCACAAGGTCTACTGATCCACCAATCCTACGTGGAATGTACGATTGGTATTATTCAAGGTCTACAAAAATAAACAAGGCGGATAATGACCACATATCTAGACTAGTGCTCCCCGTCCCCGACTGGTAGAGTGGATCCAAGCAAGACACGTTATGACACGGGATTCTACAAGAAGGGAGCAAGTCTCCTCGAGAATCGGTGTCCATATACTGCACAAGAACTACAAGGGGCTTGCACAAGATATACCAAGATAACGAGGAATAACATCTCATGTCGGGATCCATGAATACCAATCCGTGTGACCGATGTGTCGAGAACAAGCATATCTACACTAATTACATGAATTATAACAATCATCGTAAATTAGAAAAGTGTCAGAGAATTTACTCGCCTGTAATATGGTATGATATGTCAACTGGAGCAAATGCAGCGTCTCGAGGACCTATAGAGAACAAGACGTATCAATACTATGTTTAGGAAGTAAAGTCAAATCAATTTAAACCCTATTAAGTCATTCTAGGTCAAGACACGTCAAACTAGACTGTACGAGGTCAACCTAAGTCATATTAGGCCTAACTAGGTCAAACTGGGCCAATGCAAGTCAAACAAAATTAATCTAGGTCGATTTGAGTAAACGGTTGACTTACAGTTGACTTTTGGTCAACTGGTCAACTCTGGTCAACTCTGGGTCAACCCTAGGTCAATCCAAGGTCAATGGTGACTAATAGTTGACTTTTCGTCAACTGCCCAAGTTTAATGGAATTTGGGACTAAATTGGGTAAAGTGTTGACCCATAGTTGACTTTTGGTCCAAAAAGTCAACCGTGGTCAACCGAGGTCAACCGGGGTCAAGACTAGGTCTAGGCGACTATTTTTAACTATTACCAACCTCTACAACCCATATCCAAGTCCATCTTGGACTTCGAAACTCAAATCTTGGCCGTAGGCTAATTTCCTAATTTACCCTTTCTAAGGTAAATTTTTAGCCTAGGTGGAAACCTAGTTAGCCTACCTACGCTTGGTATTTTGACCCGTGCTCCATAGGGTAGTAAGATACTAGCCTATACATATATTACCTACCAAGATACCTAGGTAAAGTGGACGTCTAGTCCATCTTACGGCCCATTGCCGATATCTTGAATATTTCAAGATACGCAATGGTACGGCGCGATATCGGCGCCCTACAACCCCGATTTTAACTCGGGAGCCTACCCGCAAAATCTAATTCACGTATTCTAGGTCCACGCCAAGTTTCGTCGCGATCCGATACTCGGAGCTCAAATTCCCCTTCTAACTCGATTTCTTCTAAAATCCTCTGCTAGCTCTTACTCTAATTCTTCTTCTAATTTCTTCTTCTAACTTCTTCTTATTCCTTCTTCTTCTAACTTCTTCTCATTTCTAACTCCTAACCTCTTCTTCCTAATTTCCTAACTTCTTCTAATTTCTCCTTATAACTTCTTCTTATTCTTTTCCTTCTTCTTCCTATCTAACTATCATATATATATATATATATATATATATATATATATATATATATATATATATATATATATATATATATATATATATACTAGGGGGTTAAATAGGGGGTAAAATGGGCTCAAAATGGGGGAAGAACTGGCAGCTGCTGCTGCCAGTTGCTGCTGCTGCTGGTGCAGCTGTAGCTGCTGCTACTGCTGGTCTACTTCTTCTTCATCTCTTCACTCTCTAATCTCTCTCTCTCTCTCTCTCTCTCTATATATAATATATATATATATTTTTATTATTTTTTTTTTTTTTTGGGGGCCCGGGGGGGGGGGGGT
The DNA here is from genome assembly GCA_029216955.1 of Iris pallida. Lineage (NCBI taxonomy): Eukaryota > Viridiplantae > Streptophyta > Magnoliopsida > Asparagales > Iridaceae > Iris > Iris pallida. The sequence goes on from JANAVB010037417.1 coordinate 23,310,513, forward strand.
CCGGGGGTGGGGGGGAGCCCGGGGGGGGGGGAGGGGGCAGGGAGGGGGGGTGTCCGGCAGCGGGTGCCACCCGGGGCCGCGGCCAAAGCCGCCCAGCCACCCCGGGTGGAAGGGGGGGCTCGAACCCAGCCCACCCCTAGGGGAGCCAACCCTCCTAACCACAAGAGCTAGGCCCGCCGGACATATATATATATATATATATATATATATATATATATATATATATATATATATATATATATATATATATATATATATATACATATATATATATATATATATATATATATATATACATATATATGTATACATATATATATATATATACATATATATATATACACATATATATATACTCTAATATCCATCTATCTATCTAGATACATACACATATATATATACTCTATATATATAAATACTTACACACACATATCCATATTTATATATATATAGACTCACAAACACACACACACATCTATATATATATATATATATATATATATATATATATATATATATATATATATATAAATAAATAATATATATATATATATATATATATATATATATATTTATTTATATATATATATATATATATATATATATATATATATATATATATATATATATATATATATATATATGTATGAGTGAGAGTGTCTGTCTATGTATTTATATATTTACATGTGTGTGTCTATGTATTTATATATTTACATGTGGCGTGTGTATTTACATATATATATATATATATATATATATATATATATATATATATATATATATATATATATATATATATATATGTAAATACACACGCCACATGTAAATATATAAATACATAGACACACACTCTCACTCATACACCACCACCACCACTCTCATTCCTCTACACACACAAATACATATTAATATATACACACACACACACACACACACACACACACACACACACACACACACACACATATATATATATATATATATATATATATATATATATATATATATATATATATATATATATATATATATATATATATATATATACTATTCTAATTAGAAGACCCCCAATTAATCCCTAACCTAGATTTTTCAGAAAACCTACAAATTCTAGGGGCAAAGTGTGGAGAATCACTTCCTCTACAATTATGGTGAAGGAAATAAATGGATTAGAGGAATAAATGAGGGAATTTATGGTATGCCTAATGTTGGTTGCTTGAGGAAGAAGGAGAGCTTTTTGAAAGAAAGTGAAATGGAGAGAGAGAGAGAGAGAGAGAGAGAGAGAGTTTGCTTTGTGGAGAAGTAAAGGGGAGGGGGGCTCTCCTTGTGGCCGGCCATGGTGGGGGCTTAGTGGGTTTGGGTGTGGATCCACTAAGCCTCCAACCCATTAGACTTAGGTTGGGTTCGGGTTTGGTTCGGTTCGGTTCGGTTTAATTCTAATTAACCAATTAACCTCTAAAATGACTAATTAAGCCATGAAAGTTGGGTTTATGGTTTCTAACCTAATTAGGATGGTATGTGGGCCAAGCCCAGCTAGTATGTGGGTCCCACTAGTGTCCAGGCTACCCGGGTCTCCAACTTAAGTCCGAATTGGATAAAATCCAAACCAAATCAAATAAATCCCTAAAAATCGTATAAAATCAAATAAAATTTCTAAAAATTATAAAACTTAAAAAATAATGAAATTATCCCTAATTTAAAAACTGGGGGTGACAAATCTACCCTCCTTAAAAAAATTCGTCCTCGAAATTGAATGAGAACTAACACAACAATCATGAATAGAACAAGGAAAGAAAAAGATGCGTGCGACAGAGATACAACAATCATGACAGAACTATCTAACCCTGTCCATCAGCTCTGACTGCACCTGCAGACCCCACATCTGTGCCTCGAACCCAGGAACTATCACCTCTATGTCCAAGCTCTCCAGATCTGCGAGAAGGTGACGATCCATCGTCAAACACATGGCCACGGGATACCTGCTCAAAGCATCCGCGACCATGTTGGCCTTCCCTGGATGGTACTGTAAGGATATATCAAAATCCTTCATCACCTCTAACCATCGCCTCTGCCTCATATTCAGCTCCTTCTGGGTAAACACATACTTCAAGCTCTTGTGGTCAGTATAGATCTCCACACGCTCTCCGTACAGATAGTGTTTCCACAGCTTCAAAGCAAAGATGACAGCTGCCAGCTCCAGATCGTGGGTAGGGTAATTCCTCTCATGAGGACGTAACTGCCTAGATGCATAGGCAATTACCTTTCCGTGCTGCTGAAGCACACAACCCAAACCCCGTCCTGAAGCATCATTGTAGATCGTATAACCACCAGATCCAGATGGCAACGTCAAGATAGGAGCTGTAGTCAACCTCGCCTTCAGCTTCTCGAAGGCGGCCTGGCACTCATCGGACCAAACAAACTCCTCGTCCTTTCTGGTAAGCCGGGTCATCGGCTGGGCAATCCTGGAAAAGTCCTGCACGAACCTCCGGTAGTAAGCTGCCAGACCCAGAAAACTCCGAACCTCTGCTACTGAGCTCGGCGTAGACCAGGACTATCTTCTTCGGATCCACTGAAATCCCCTCGCCAGAGACAACATGGCCTAGGATCTTCACGCGATCCAAGAAGAACTCGCACTTGGACAGCTTTCCATACAGCTGCTCCCTCCTGAGAGTGTCCAACACAATCCTCAGGTGCTCCTCGTGCTCCTCTAGTGTCTTCGAATAGATGAGAATGTCATCAATGAAGACCACCACGAACTTGTCAAGGTACTGATGAAATACCTTGTTCATCAAGTTCATGAATACCGCCGGGGCGTTGGTCAACCCAAACGGCATGAAGGTATACTCATATTGGCCATAGCGAGTCCGAAAGGCAGTCTTCGGAATGTCATCCCGCTTCACCTTCAGCTGATGGTACCCGGTGCACAAGTCGATCTTCGAGAACACCCTCGCCCCGCTCAACTGGTCGAACAAGTCATCAATCCTTGGCAAAGGATACTTGTTCTTGATGGTAAGGTTGTTGAGCACCCTGTAATCAATACACAGACGTACCGTACCATCCTTCTTGGGGACGAAAAGAACTGGCACGCCCCAAGGTGAAGAGCTAGATCGAATAAAGCCCTTGTCCTCCAGCTCGTCGACCTGCTTCTTCAGCTCCACTAACTCACTGTTGTTGATTCTATAGACGTGCTGGGAGATATGCTCAGCGCCCGGCACTAGGTCTATAGAAAACTCAACATCACGATCTGGCGGCATCCCAGGCAGCTCTTCGGGAAAGACATCCAAGAACTCAGCAATGAGTGGATGTGGCAACACCGGCCCCGCCAACAACGCTCCGCAGAATCCATCTCCCTGCTCCGCTGCACCCCTGGTGAACTCATACTCCGGCTCTCCCGGCGGCCTAAACAGAATCCTGCCCCCTCTGTAGTCGATGCTAGCGTATGCATGCTCAACCAGTCCATACCGAGTACCACATCGTAACTCGAAAGTGGCATTACGAGAAAACACGCACTCAGCTCCCGGCCTCTCAAAGAAACTCTCCGTCCCTTGCAAACATTATTAACCAGGATGATGCCATTCCCAGTCATAATCTTGTAAGTCCTACCAAGATACTCAGCAATGATATTGTGCCTAAGAGCAAAAGAAACAGACACAAAACTGTACGTAGCACCAGAATCAAACAAGGCTAAAGCTAGAAAAGAATCGAGCAGAATAGAACCTGCGACAACATCCGCAATGGGCTCCATCTCCTCGGGTGTAAGAGCAAAGGCTCTACCCTGACCACCCCGCTGCTGGTGGTGCTGAACAAACCGCTGCTGCTGGGTCAAAAGTGGAGCCCTCTGCTGCACTGCAGGTACTCTCGACGGTGCCCCCTGAGCTGCTACCGCTCCACGGGCTACCCTGCGAGGGTTCGCAGGACAATCCCTCAACTGATGTCCAGCCTCCCCGCAGTAGAGGCACAAGCCTAGCCTCTTCCGACAGACCTCCCAGACGTGACCGGGCCTCTTGCAGTAGTTGCAAGGAACCCCATGCTGTGCCTGCCTCTGCTGAGTGTGCTGCACCTGCTGCTGAACCGGTGCTCTGGCTTGCACCTGCTGCTGGTGATGCTGGAAAGAACGATGCTGAAGCTGAGGGCGCTTAGTGTCACGCCCCAGAACCAGAATACTAGAGAGCGGGGACAGACATAACCAGCTACGTATAATGAAATGGAATCCACTCCACTATACGGTCACGGCTGTCTAGATATATGAGGGTTTATCTACAAGCTAACAGTCTCTTATGGTCAATAACAAGTTTAGTGTCTCAATTACAAGCAAGTAAATAGAGTTACAAGATATAAGATCACCAAATATACAATAGTAAGGCGTCCCAAACATTACATATTCAACTGATCATGAAGCTAGTCGTAACAAAATGTGCGGACTAGCAAGAGTTTCAGTCATACATGATCAACCCTAGGTTGCCAATCATGTTACAGCCCGTAGGCAGACAGTAAGTAAAAATGTACACGAGCTAACACTTGCTCGGCGGCTAAACGCCTCAAAAAAATTTTTTTACAAGAGAGTGGGAGAGCTAAAAATAACCCACTCATTGCCAGGATTCCGTCTAGTGGTCACCATGTGGCTGGAGATTCGGTAGATCCTTTAGAGCTGCTATGGTATCTGGCCATACAAAACCAGCTGGGTCAGATCCCAGAAAGAGCAAGTGTCGCAAAGGAGGCTTCACTTAGGAGCTAAAATCAGCAATTAGCACAAGAGTATAATATATAATAAAAGACAACAATTAGGAAAAAAACATGACAGGTGATATACGATGAGATAACCATAGGACTATTCAAATAACCAGGTTACAACCCGTAAACCAAACAAGGACCGGGGTTGTAACCCTTCGTCTGAACAGAACTTGGTTTCTTCCACCATTTATCGGCAAGATGAATATAAAAAATCAGGTCAAGTAATAATCTTGATATTGAATTAAAGTAAGCACGAGTAATCATGTCATGTCATAACCTTATACAGGATCGGAACGAGACAAAGCTGGACTAGACTCCATCCAATCAATCACGGCCAAGCAAAGAGTACGGCTTGATAGTTTAACTAACTAGGGTTATCACAAGCCTAATTACTAGCAAGATGCAGTAAGATTTTTCCACAGCCACAATCCCTGCAGACCATCCAGGCTATCCGGACGCAATTAGGGGTTAAACTCAAGTGGGTACATCGTCCAGGAAATGTATGTACCCTTAGGTGGCTTAGAGGGTGCAACACATGACAGTGTGCTGGAAATGTGCCCTACTCGACGGCAGGCTACAGATCCCAAGTGGGGCGCCCAGATAACAGGATTGCCTGTAGCTGGGAAATCTCTTCATGACTACTGGATTACTTTAGTGATTATCCTTAGTCGATTTTAGTGGGTATCTCTGACTGTGGTACTCAGGGTTTCCCATCCTAGACATGATGCAGGACAAGATGGGTTCATTTGTACAAACACAATCGTCCACGGTGTCCAAGTTACTCAATCTTGTCATGTCGTGTTAGCTGTCGCAACAGCATTTCAAAAAATATATTATGTCAGGTTTATCATGTCAAGAGTGCGCCACGGCGGGCCACTATCAAGATATCATGTCAAGTTATCATGTCAATTTTATCAGGTCAAGTTATCTTGTCAGGAGTGCACCACGGCGGGTCACTATCAAGTCATGCCATTTATCAAGGAGGGGAGAAACTTATGTAATAATAATATAATATATATATAATATATATATTCTTGAAGCCAAGGAAAAACTCTACAACTTTTATGTTGGAAGTGGGAAGAAATTCTGACCACAATTCAAGCAAATAAAATATTTAAACAATCAAAGTGGACTCCATGCGGTCCAAAAGTGGGAGAACATACACGCGGTCAAAGAGAGTGGGAGGCCACCCATACGGCCAGCCAAAGCTTATGCGGCCAGAAAAATAACTGAAAGGGGCTATGCGGCCAGCAAGAAATATTCATGCAACCAAAAAAGTCAAAGAGAGTGGGATCCGCAATAAATGCAAGCTTCCACTCAAGCAAACGAAAGGGGCACGTGGCCACTCAAGTACGGGGCCATGTGGCCTAAAATTGTATACATATAAAGGCCATGTGGGACCCAACAATTAATGCAATAAGAAATAAGGTTCACGTGAACCACTTGATTTATGGTTCACGTGGCCAAGCAAGTGGAAGGGGCCATGCGGCTAAGAGTTTAAGCATTCAAGCAATAGCAAGCAAATAAATAATGCAAATAAATAATGCATTGAAAGCTAATACATGGCTAATCATGCATTAAGTATGCATTAAAAGCTAATACATAATGCATTACGTATGCATTAATTTAAGGCTTGGCTAAACATGCATTAAAATATGCATTAGTCTAGTGCATGGCTGAGCATGCATTACGTATGCAATAATATAATGCATGGCTAAACATGCTTTAAATATGCATTAAAACTAATAAATAATGCATTACGTATGCATTATTCTAATGCATTGATCGAATGCCCCTTTTTTGCTACTGCTTACTAGTGTATGCGGCTGAAACATATTGCCAATGCATGCGACTGGACATGCATCAAAGGGTGCATGCGGCTGAACAAGCAATAAAGGATGTATGCGGCTGAACATGCTTCAAAGGGTGCATGCGGCTGAACAAGCAATAAAGGATGTATGCGGCTGAAACATGTATTAAAGGTATGTATTAGAATATGCATTTAGTACTAGAGGCTTTAATGCATGGCTGGACTTGTATTTGAAGTTGCATTAAAATATGCATTAGTCTAAAGGCTTTAATGCATGCGGCTGACATGCATTGCCATTGCATGCGGCTGAAATGGATTAATTCCACAATCCATGCGGCCATCAAATTTGTAAGGCCATGCTAACGCATTAAATAATGCTATGGGTGCCATCATTAAATGCTAAGCCATGATAATGTTGCCAAGCATTAATGCTAAGCTTGCTCCCACGTGCATGCATTTAATGCTAAGGTGGCCACGCAATTCCCATGCGGCTGCAAGCAATTTCAAATGCATAGAAAATTAAATAATACAATTATATAAAGCCATGCGGCTCATTCTAGTGAATGGCCATGCGGCCAGAGAACTGTCATTTCTCCACCTTCCGAGAAGAAGAACACCATGAAGCCGTGCTTCCAAGTTCCATGGATTTGTCATCCAGAGTCCAAATCTGAACTTCCATAAGTCAAATTGTGGCAGAATAAAATTCTCTACAACATGGAACCATCAACTAGCAAAAATATACAAGTTTGATGGATCAAAATCCTGGAAACCGAAAATACCACAAAGCTAGATCTACAAAATTTAACCATGGAAATAAAAAAATGCCAAGTACTAATGTGGTTTAGAAACACATGAGGAAGACAATGGAACAATAAAAATGGACTTCCTCCATGAAGCAAGATGCACTTGCCTAAGCTCTCCACTCTCTCTCTCTGGTAGGTGAAGAGTAAAGATGGAGAAGAAAAAATGAGTAATAATGGAAGAGAGAGAGTGGGATTGATATTTATGGTAGGAGTGGTAGTAGGTGGGAGTGGTTCTCCACATAAAAACCAAACCAAGCCAACCCACTAAACCGAACCAAACCAAGCCAATGCAATCCCATGATGAACCATGCAAATGCAACATGCAAAAAAAAAAATCCAAGGCTAACTAATTATGACAAACCGAAAATACGAGCCCGAAATACATACACGTATTCCCAATACGTAATGCGAACTACGGGCATTACACTTAGCAGCCCCCGCGCTGCTAGAAGCCCCCGAGAAAAGATCACGCTCCCTCTTGGGCTTCAAGCCCCACTCCCGCTCTACCTTGTGGGCCTCTGCGTAGATCTGGGTATAAGTCTCATAGAAGGAGGGAATGAGGATCTTGATATCCCAAGTCAACCCCTTCCTGAAACGGCTCACCCTGATCTCCGGGTCTCGAACCATGTACTCTGCGTATCGGCTCAAACGGCCGAACTCCGCTGCGTACTCCTCCACAGATAAACTGTCCTGCTGCAGATCCTGGAACTGTCGCACCAGGTCAATCTTGTCCGTGGGGGAAAAGAACTTCTCCTTGAAGAGGAGCTTGAACTCTGCCCAAGTACGGCCCTCTCCAGCTAGGGCTGGCTCATTTCTGAACCAGGTGCGTGCAATGTCTAGCAACTGCAAACATACTGCCTCGACCTTCAGGTCGTCTGCCAGACGGGAGGCCCTCATCTGCCGCTCGATATCCTCGAGCCAATCATCTGCATAGACCACACCCTCGGTCCCGCTAAAGTCACGAGGCCCGAGCTGCTTGAAGTCCTGGATATCTCCGAACCTAGTACGCGTTCCCGGATGCGGAGCCCTCTACTCCACGGCTGCAAGGGCCAACTGATGGGCATCCTCCATGCCCTGATGCATTACGTCTGTCTACCTCTGCTGAGCCTCGGCCTGGGCTCTCTGAGTCTCCAGCATCTGCTGGAGGAAGGTAAGCATCTGCCCAATATCTGTAGGCAGAGGAGGTGGAGGTGGAAGTATGTCTGCAACTAGCGGAGGAATCCGCTGTGCAGCAGGAGGAATAGCGCCCGCATCAACTGCTGGTTCTGCGGCCGAAAAAGTCGTAGCAACCCTGGGGTCAGCCCTCCTAACTAGCGGAGGAGCGCCCCCAAGAGCTGCTATCGCCGACACCCCGACTGCAGCAGGAGTGTCCGGATCAGGTCCGCGAGTCATAGCAGACCTCTCCGCATCTGCGGACTCAGGATGCTGGGATCTGGTCTGCACCATCCTGAAGATAAATTGAAAGAAGATATCAATATGGCACAAGAAGGATTATATCAAAGGAGGACAACTAGAAAACAGTAAATCAATATCAAAGACGGTAAACAAGATAAGCAAGGAAAGATCCTACTGTGATTGAGCACTCTTAGCCTACTACCTCCTATATGTAACACAGGCTCATAGTCAACACTCTAAGACGAGTGCCGCCACGACATCGCACTAATTACGACTTCAGGACCTGCGTGGCCTACCACTAAAACGTGTCACGACCCGCACCCGCTATAAGGGCATGTATACGTGACAACGCCCAGCCCTCACCATAAAAATAACGTAAAACGTTGTAGGTTTTCTACTCTAACAACAGTTTATATATATATATCAAAACCTGTCGAGAATATGGTCAACTCCAAACGGAGGACAAGCAATGAATATATATATGAGTGCTCAATCACAACTCTAAGATGATAAAGTAAAGACTGAAAGGTAAAGACAATAAGACGATAAAATAATAACCTGTCAAGTCCAATACAAGAATATACAAGTCCAAGTCTCTAATACAATCCATAATAATAACAGTCTCAAAAGTAGCTGGAGACAAGGTCCAGTACAAAAGACCTACTCTAACTAAGCAATAGGTAAAGTCTCGTCAGACGGAGCTAAGCCCTGCTGGACCAAAGTCTCCAAGTCTAAGCCCACTACGTCATCCGGACCGTAGTAGGTACTGTAATCCCCCTCATCAGCATCTGTAATATTTTGTCAACATATCCTGTCAGGATGGAACGAGTACAATCTACTAACAATAGTTCACAAGATATGACAAAAGCTATAAGACTGTAAATAGAGAGTATATACAAAAAAATTATGGAATGTACATATGAGTATCATGGCAAGGTAAGCTGTAAATCTAGAGCTAGAACAAGGCAAGTAAAATAATCATGGCATGTACAAGAATCAAGAATCATATATCTAGGTGTGTGAGTACTAGCTACAATATGTGGCCGGCTTGGGTCTGCACAAGGTCTACTGATCCACCAATCCTACGTGGAATGTAGGATTGGTATTATTTAAGGTCTACAAGCGGATAATGACCACATATCTAGACTAGTGCTCCCCGTCCCCGACTGGTAGAGTGGATCCAAGCAAGACACGTTATGACATAGGATTCTACGAGAAGGGAGCAAGTCTCCTCGAGAATAGGTGTCCATATACTGCACAAGAACTACAAGGGGCTTGCATAAGATATACCAAGATAACGAGGAATAACATCTCATGTCGGGATCCATGAATACCAATCCGTGTGACCGATGTGTCGAGAATAAGCATATCTACACTAATTACATGAATTATAACAATCATCGTAAATTAGAAAAGTGTCAGAGAATGTACTCGTCTGTAATATGGTATGATATGTCAACTGGAGCAAATGCAGCGTCTCGAGGACCTATAGAGAACAAGACGTATCAATACTATGTTTAGGAAGTAAAGTCAAATCAATTTAAACCCTATTAAGTTATTCTAGGTCAAGACACGTCAAACTAGACTGTACGAGGTTAACCTAAGTCATATTAGGCCTAACCAGGTCAAACTGGGCCAATGCAAGTCAAACGAAATTAATCTAGGTCGATTTGAGTCAACGGTTGACTTACAGTTGACTTTTGGTCAACTGGTCAACTTTGGGTCAACCCTAGGTCAATCCTAGGTCAATGGTGACTAATAGTTGACTTTTGGTCAACTGCCCAAGTTTAATGAAATTTGGGACTAAATTGGGTAAAGTGTTGACCCATAGTTGACTTTTGGTCCAAAAAGTCAATCGTGGTCAACCGGGGTCAAGACTAGGTCTAGGCGACTATTTCTAACTATTACCAACTTCTAAAACCCATATCCAACTCCATCTTGGACTTCGAAACTCAAATCTTGGCCGTAGGCCAATTTCATAATTTACCCTTTCTAAGGTGAATTTCTAGCCTAGGTGGAAACCTAGTTAGCCTATCTACGCTTGATATTTTGACCCGTGCTCCCTAGGGTAGTAAGATACTAGCCTATACATATATTACCTACCAAGATACCTAGGTAAAGTGGACGTCTAGTCCATCTTACGGCCCATTGCCGATATCTTGAATATTTCAAGATACACAATGGTACGGCGCGATACCGGCGTCCTACAACCCCGATTTCAACTCGGGAGCCTACCCGCAAAATCTAATTCACGTATTCTAGGTCCACGCCAAGTTTCGTCGCGATCCGATACTCGGAGCTCAAATTCTCCTTCTAACTCGATTTCTTCTAAAATCCTCTTCTAGCTCTTACTCTAATTCTTCTTCTAATTTCTTCTTCTAACTTCTTTTTATTCCTTCTTCTTCTAACTTCTTCTCATTTCTAACTCCTAACCTCTTCTTTCTATTTTCCTAACTTCTTCTAATTTCTTCTTCTTATAACTTCTTCTTATTCTTTTCCTTCTTCTTCCTATCTAACTATCATATATATATATATATATATATATATATATATATATATATATATATATATATATATATATATATATATATATATATCTACTAAGGGGGGTTAAATAGGGGGTAAAATGGGCTCAAAATGGGGGGAGAACTGGCAGCTGCTGCTGCCAGTTGCTGCTGATGCTGGTGCAGCTGTAGCTGCTGCTACTGCTGGTCTACTTCTTCTTCATCTCTTCACTCTCTAATCTCTCTCTCTCTCTCTCTCTCTCTCTTTATATATATATATATATATATATATATATATATATATATATATATATATATATATATATATATATATATATATATATATATATATATATATATATATATATATAAATATGGATATGTGTGTGTGTAAGTATTTATATATATAGAGTATATATAGAGTACATATACACATATATATATACTCTAATATCCATCTATCTATCTAGATACATACACATGTATATATACTCTATATATATAAATACTTACACACACACATATCCATATTTATATATATATATATATATATATATATATATAGACTCACAAACACACACACACACACATCTATATATATATGTAAATACATACACACACACATGTAAATATATAAATACATAGACACACACTCTCACTCATACACCACCACCACCACTCTCATTCCTCTACACACACAAATACATATCAATATATATATATATATACACACACATATATACATATACATATATATTAAATATATATATATATATATATATATATATATATATATATATATATATATATATATATATATATATATATATATATATATAAATATATATATTATATATATATATATATAAATATATATTTATATTATATATATATATATATATATATATATATATATATATATATATATATATATATATATATATATATATACTATTCTAATTAGAAAACCCCCAATTAATCTCTAACATAGATTTCTAGGAAAACCTACAAATTCTAGGGGCAAAGTGTGGAGAATCACCTCCTCTACAATTATGGTGAAGGGAATAAATGAATTAGAGGAATAAATGAGGGAATTTATGGTATACCTAATGTTGGTTGCTTGAGGAAGAAGGAGAGCTTTTTGAAAGAAAGTGAAATGGAGAGAGAGAGAGAGAGAGTTTGCTTTGTGGAGAAGCAAAGGGGAGGGGGGCTCTCCTTGTGGCCGGCCATGGTGGGGGCTTAGTGGGTTTGGGTGTGGATCCACTAAGCCTCCAACCCATTAGACTTAGGTTGGGTTCGGGTTTGGTTCGGTTCGGTTCGGTTCGGTTCGGTTTAATTCTAATTAACCAATTAACCTCTAAAATGACTAATTAAGCCATGGAAGTTGGGTTTATGGTTTCTAACCTAATTAGGATGGTATGTGGACCAAGCCCAGCTAGTATGTGGGTCCCACTAGTGTCCAGGCTACCCGGGTCTCCAACTTAAGTCCGAATTGGATAAAATCCAAACCAAATCAAATAAATCCCTAAAAATCATATAAAATCAAATAAAATTCCTAAAAACTATAAAACTTGAAATGATAAAAATACCCCTAATTCGAAAACTGGGGGTGACAGATGGACAATCAGAGAGGACAAACCAGACGCCTGAAGATATGTTGAGATCTTGCGTCTTGGAATTTGGAGGGTCTTGGGAAGACCACTTGCATTTGGTGGAATTCTCCTACAACAACAGTTACCAAGCTAGCATCGGTATGACACCGTTCGAAGCACTCTATGGACGTCGTTGCCGCACTCCACTTGCATGGGACGACGTTGGAGAAGGAGTACTGCTGGGACCAGAGATGGTGACTGACGCAGCAGAGAAGGTGAAAGTGATCAGAGACAAGCTCAGGATTGCCCAGGACATGCAGAAGCATTGGGCTGATAGCAGTCGTCGACCATTAGAGTTCGAAGAAGGAGACAGTGTGTTTGTGAAGGTATCCCCTACCCGAGGAACTATCATATTTGGCAGAGCAGGAAAGCTGAGCCCCAGGTACATCGACCCATTCGAAGTTTTCAGCCGAATTGGAGAAGTAGCATATCGATTAGCTCTACCAGCTAATCTTGAAGGCGTGCACAACTTCTTCCACGTTTCACAGCTCAGACACTATATTCCGGATCCGAGCCACATCTTGGACCATTTAGAGCTGGAGATTGGACCCAGCCTCTCAGTGCCAGAGAAGCCAGTGGCAATTTTAGACAGAAGTGAGAAGAAGACCAGGAATTCTGTGACGTCCATAGTCAGGGTTATGTGGCGACATAATTCCCCAGGCGAGTCTACCTGGGAGCGAGAAGATGAGATGCGGGAGCAGTATCCGTATTTATTTGAGACCTGAGGTAATTCCTAAACCTATCCTTTAATTTCGAGAACAAAATTTTCGAAGGAGGAAAGGATGTGAAACCCGTAAATTTTTAGTTCATTAATTGAATAATTTAAATTAGCTAATTATTAATATAAATCATTATTAGTTGTTAATTTAGGAAAATACATTTTTCTAGAAAATTTATTTTTTCCTGGAATTTTGAGTTGGACCAGACTCGCCCCGAACCTGACTTGAACCCAAGTTCATTTTTTGAAACAAATTGTGAGTCCCTTAATATTTTTATATGATTATAATTTTCCTTATTTAAAGAAAAAGAAAAAAACGAAATACCCTTCCATTTATTTCTTCCAGTCATAAAGAAAAATAAAACTTTTATTAAAACAAAACTTCTTTTAAAACCTATATTTACTCTCATTAACACTTTAAAACTTTCTCTATCTCCTTCCTTTTAACATCAGCATAAGGAATACCCTTCCTTTCCAAACGTATGGCCGAGCCCTTCGAAACTTCCGAGCTCTCTCGGCTACCAAATCGCTGGAGACTCCTCGGCTTCTGAAACCCCCGATCTCTCCCTATTTAAACCCCATCTTCTCCTTAGTCTTCCCACACTCCATTCTCCTCACCCCAAACTACTCCCAAACCCACTTCTGTGCCCTAGTTTTTCCGGCGACCCGAGCTCCACCGCCGGAGTCCCGAGCGCCCCGGCCAGGCCAAGCCGGTCCGACCCTTGCCGTCGCCCTCCAGCACCCGACTAGGCCGATCCCGAACGGATCCCGCCGCCGTCGCCTACTCTGTCCGGCGTGCCACCCGCGGCCACCGGCCGACCCCGCTCGGCGATCTCCTTCGCCGGTGACCCCGTGCCCGTGCCCGACCTCCTATGGTCCCCGATCCGGCTGTCCGGTGCTTGATCTGTGGTCCGTGGTTTTTTGTGGCTGTTCCAGCTCTGTCCGTTTCTGTTCTCGAGTTTATCCCGCGGCTCCCTGACCAACGAATATTGGGTAAATTCTGTTAATCTCAGTAGTTCATCCCTCCCGAGTCGATGATGATTTTGGTTCTCCGATCCCGTTGCGGGATTCGGTTTATATGAGTTCGATTTCAGAAAATTTTGAAATCTTCTTTGGGTTGTGCTGTGGTTGGAGAATTTTAGTTCTGTTGATTAGTTTCGGATTTTCCGAAACTATTATGTTCTGTGGTTTTGGTTCCTGGGCTTCTCAGAAATTCTGAGTTATGTTCGGATATATTCTGGAGATTGGTTTTATGGTAATTTCGGGTTTTGAATATTTTCAGTTTACCGAATACCGGAAACATACTGTGGATATATTTTCTGGTTTTTAAATGGTGGAAATAATTTCTTGAGTTAATTCCCTGATATGGGACTTATATTTGGTGATTGTGGCACATTTTTCCAATTTTGGGTTATCCCAGAAATAGAGGGAATGCTGCCGAAATTTTTATAAAATTTATAAAGGAATATTTTTAAATCGGATTTCGGAAATATTTTATATAAAGTGGATTTCGGGCGACGACCGTATCGATCAATGGGCCCTTAGCAAAATGCAAACGAAATCGGCATTGTTCCGACGTTGAGGCATTAGTTATTTTATGACAATTGGACCAAGTCTGAGACTCGTATTATATTTTAATTTAATTTAATTTATTAATCTTATTTTTGTAATTAAATTGTAGGATAATTTTTAGAACTAACCAATGTTTCTTCTTATTTCAATTCGTAAAAATGGTCTGTAAGGGCATAAGCCCAGTTTTTATTTAATATCTGTGGTTTTGTAATATTGTAATTTTTTTATTTCTGGTTGGTTGATTGACGTAAAACGTAAAATAATAATATAATTATTTTATAAAATTTAAATATTATTTTCTCACAATAAAATAATTCGGAAATTACAAGTTTATTGCAAATTTATGTTTTCTCATTTAAAAAAATATTAATTTTATATATAATACAAAATATAAAGTTTTACCAAGTAAATCAATAACTACGAGTTTTTTTTTCCAAATACAAAGTTAAATTGACTTTTCTTCGTAAGATAGTAATTCACCTCGGTAAGCGCGCTCTAAGTAGAGTTGTAAATAACCTAAAATTTGACTAGGACAAATTTTAGAGATTGTAACTAGCACACCTAGATATGGATTGAATATTGGTGCTAAGTCAGGAATTCTCAATTGTAGGGTTTCGAGGACTGTACTAGCATCATCCCGGAACCAACATCGAATCCAGTTATAATCAAGGCAAGTACGGTTATGTTAATGCGCAGTTTAATTAATGTTAGTAATCTTGCATGTTTAAACCACTATATTACACGTAACTCTCTCCTAGAGTAATGATTGAATCTGATTGACTCGGGATAATGGGGGAGTAGCGTAGTGTTCTATGACCAAAGCCCAAATAGATAATTGATTGTGCGAGCTTATTCCTTTTTCACGAGGATAGGCCGGACCGTATCATTAGGATACAATTTAATCATCCCAAACCGGTCATAGTCATTACAAACTCGAATCACATTGTTTACTATCATGTAGTTTAGTTGAAAATCATTATTTTAAAACTGTTTAATATTGCAAATTGCTAATCATTAGTGGAATTGTTAATTTTTATAATTGTACTTTGCTCCTTTTCTGACTGGATCTCCCACCCCCAATAGGTTCCACTGATGAGGCAGAGTTACTGATAAGTAGCTACTATGACCCTGAGTTGTACCCAGCTGTGCTACCAGAGGATGCTGATCTTGGGGATGACAAGCCTATCTTTTAGCTGCTGTTATTTTCTATTTCCAGTTGTTGTTGTTTTAAAAGACTGTTTCTATTATCAGTTGTAATTGTTGTTAGACAAGTTTTATTTATCGAAATATTAAGTTGTGGCAATTAGACTGTGTTGTTGATTACCTGCATGAGTGATACAACTTACTGCCGCCGTCTCAACAACGGTGCAGGCTGGGCATGATCCGATTCGACCCAAGAAATTGGACCGGGTCGTGACAGGAGGAATGGATGGATGGCTGAATATATAAATGGAATGGCTGAACTGTGACAGGGAGGGAGGGCTGAATTATGCATGAATGGATGAATAATGGATGAATGAATGATGCATGAATGGATGAATAAATGGTGGATGAATGAATGAATGGTGGATGAATTGGTGAATAAATTGGTGAATGAATTGGTGAAGGGATGAATAATGGATGACTAAATAGGTGAATGGATGGATAGATGAATGGATGAATAGATGTATGAATGGGGGGGCTGAATAGTGGAAGAGGTAGCTTAATGAATGGATGAATATGTGGCTGGATGAATGAAAGGATGAATGGATGTATAGGTGAATAGATGGGTGTGTGACTGAATGGATGAATGAATGGCTGATGGATGAAAGGGGTGGCTGAATGAATGGGGTATCAGCTACTGCCTACTGTCCCGACCTGCTGCTGTCCTGAGGACAGCAGCTCTCCCTCTCAGTGCTGCTACTACCTGCTGCCGCCAAAGGGGCAGCAGCCTACTCCCCCTTCCTGCACTCTCATCTCACCCTCATACTCTCTCTTCTCACTCTCTATTCGCACTACTCTACTCTCCTCCACTCTCACTCAAACTCACACACAACCAACACCAAAACAAACCACACACCACACACACCATAACATATATATTTGACACACAATATATATACATATATATATATATATATATATATATATATATATATATATATATATATATATATATATATATATATATATATAGGGAGAGAGAGAGAGAGAGAGAGACACGTACACAAACTTAAATATATAACCATTATATATATATATATATATATATATATATATATATATATATATATATATATAATATATATATATATATATATATATATATATATATAAAAATATATATATATATATATATATATATATATATATATATATATATATATATATATATATATATATATATATATATAATATGATACATTAAGATACAATATGATACATGAAGAACAACACTCTAGCATCTAAAATCTGAGATTAAATAGGAAATAAATCATTCACACAAAATCTCAAACACAAGATGTGTCCAAAATTGGGGGTTTCCCACTTGGACACAAAACTCAACAAGGACACATCATAATGGTCTCCAAATGGATCCAAAATGGACACAAATGGAGACACAACCATGAGGGTCATTCCTATGGATTCAAAATGGTCCTATATGCATGTAGGAGTGAAATAGAGGGAAAATGTTTACCTTCCGGGAGATCAAATGTAAAGAAACTCCTTCCGATACGACACCGACACGAAGGGGCCTCCAAATGGACACGAACAAGATCCAAAACTTCCCAAACTAGCTAGTTTCTCCACTTGATTGAAATAGAGAAGAAAAGAAGAGGATTGATGAAGAAATGGATTGGTTTTGAGGTAGAATCAATGGAGGCTCCTCTCTAATTTGGGGAAGAACAAGAGAGAGAGTTTTTGTGGATGAGAACAAATGAATAATGCTCATGCCTATCCCCTCTAGTGGCCGGCCAAGACTAGAATAGGTGGCCCTATTTGCTAAAGTCTAAAATACCCCCCCACTTGTCTCTTATTGATTTAATTAAAATAGGTTTTAGTTTGAGGCTAATTTAGTCTAGTTTTAAGTCTCTAAGTAATCAAACCTAGTCATGAATATTTAGTCTAACATACTAACTTAAATATTGTCATGTGGGCCATGTCTAACTAATGAGTGGGTCCCACTAGAGTCAAAGCTACCCCGGGTCCCCGATACAAGTCGGATTGAGTTGAAATTCGAACCCGACTCAAATAACCCCAAAATAATATCATAAATAATAAAATAATTCCAAAATTATTCTAAAGTAAAAATGACCAAAATATCCATGTTTTTAAAAACTGGGGGTGATAAATCTATCCACCTTGAAACAAATTCGTCATCGAAATTAAAACAAAGCAATCACATGAAACATATGCAGAAAACAATCCCATTCAAATACTTTCAAAAAAATCAGCAATAAAAAAATCTCTTTGAGGCACATCAAACACTTGTAAATAAAAAAAACTGATACGTGTCCGACACAGACACAAAACCAACACAAAATCACTCATATCAAAAGTTAAAATTAACAATCGCCAATGTAATAAATATCAAAATAATTTAAAGAGGTCAAATGACCAAAATACTCTTAGGCCAGAAATGACATTAAAAATATCCTAATCACATGGTTAGGCTCTAGGTCAAGCAGTCTCTAGAATTTCACTAGCAACACATCAAAATCACAAGTCATGACTTTAAATATTTTTAAAATGATAAAATAAAAAAATTCTCCAAAATCATGTCATGATTTAAATGTCAATAAATAAATAATTAAAATTACAAAAGTCAAAATTACCCTCAATTTAAAATCATGTAGTTCGAGAATCATATGCGTCTGTCCAAAATCATGATACTCAGAATCTTCGTCATGCTAGTGAGCAAGGCTACGATATTCACAGAGTCCTCGACTAAGGTAAATACCTCTAGAATCATGGTATTTAAAATTTTCGTATTGCCGCATGCTTGGCCGCGAAAACCTTAAATTCCTACACCCGAGAAATACATCCATAATTCGACTATATGTCCTCACTATGCCTGCTAACATGACCATAGAAGACTCTAAAATCCTACAATCGAGGCGACCTAGCCCATACGACTTATCTCAGAGAAAAATCAAAACTATATCACAAGAATAACAGAACAAATTGATCAATTAACAAGTAACAGATAGAATAGAATTTCAAGACAATTATAAGGAGGCAAATACGAAAATGAGATCGAAAGATTGGAACCTGCAATCTGCCCTGCTACTGCCTGAGTGTCCTCAACTGTCATGGCGAAAGCTCGCCCCTGCTGGCCTCTCCTAGCCTGCTGTACTCTGCCCTGGCCTGCCTATCTGGCTGCACGAGCAGCACAGTTCTTCATCTGGGGATATGAAGCACCACAAAATAAACAAACTTCTAGCCTCATCCTGCAAACCCTCCGGGTGTGCCCCGGCTTCCCGCAGAAAATACACTGTATGGCCTGCCTCTGGCCCTGATCATGCTGCTGGTGGGCACGTGCTGGTGCATGCTGAAGCTGTAACTGAGGCTGCTGCTGAAACTGCCTCTGCTGAAAGTGAGGGCGCTTCGTCGGCCATTCACCAGAGCTCGCTCCAAGAATATTGCTGCCCCTCTTCGGCTTGAAGCCGAAGTCCTCCTCTGCTATATGCTCCTCCATCAGTATCTGTTCGAAGTTCGCATCACGTCGCCCGGAAGTACGAGTATGAACCGCATGAATAAGGCTCCTCCGAAACTTGTGGGCCTTATATCCCTCATTCTGGATCAGATCTGACGAGTTCCACTGCTGCTGAACTGGGGCACCCTGAACTGTACCCGAGACTACCCTCTTAACTGCTGCCATTGCCAGCTGGTGGGAGTTCTCCATACCCTGCCGTAGCACCTCTGTCTGGCGGTAGGATGCGTCAGCCTGATGCTGTTGTGCCTCTGTCTGGGCCCTCTGGGTCTGCATCATCTGCTGTAGAAGGGCTATCATCTGCTGTGCATCCGTCGGTAGCGAAGGTGGCGGTATAAGAGTCTCAGGAATAACTATAGAGATGAAAGACCTCATGGAATTGTCGCTGCTACTCCCACCTGAAGGGTAGGAACTGAGGTGACAGCTCTCTCGACTGCTACTTCCGTAGCCGGAGGTAGAGGTCCTACTGGATCGGATCTCTCTGGAACTGCACTAGGTCCTGCTACCTGAGAACGAGTCACTGTCATCCTGAAGACGAATTGAAACCAGGAGATCAATATGGCACATGATAAGGAAAATCAAGGAAGGACAATTGAATTCAATGCAAGAAGACTTGTCATGGTAATCAAAAGATCAGAATTTTCCTAAAATGTGATTGAGTAACTCCTATCATATCCTAGATCCTATGTCCTAGTCGCAGGCTCGTAATTAGTACTCTAAGTCGAGCACCATTACGAGATCGCACTAATTGCGACGTCGACCTGCATGGGCCACCACAAAAACGTGTCACAATCCGCACCCTGATTAGGGGCACGAGCACGTGGGTACGTCCAGCCTACGCCGCAGAATCGGCGGTAGAACGCTGTATAGATCGTCTGTAAATGCTACAACTAAACAGTATAAAGGTACCTGTTATCTCCGTATGGAGGAATATAATATGGCATAACTCAATCACAAGATAAAACTAAGGTAGATAGCACGGAATGGAAATATGATAGATGTGAAAATAGGAAATGAGTTCAGGATCCAATACAAGCCCAGAGATATAAACAATATCACAGAGTCACAAAATATGATATAGAATACTACAGTCTGAAAACACTAGCTAGATCGCAGTCCAGGCAAACCTAACTAAGCTATACTACTCTGGGTGTGCAAAGTCTAGTGGCTCAACTATCAGGCCACGGTCCTGGACTAAGTCTCCATCTATCCCGACCCTATAATAGGTCGAGCAGTCTGCCTCAGAATCATCTGTAATATATATCAACGATATCCTGTCAGAAAAATGAACAAGTACAAACACTAACAGCAGTTCCATATGAATTGACAAATTCTATAAGAGACAATTATAATGAAATACAATACAAAGATATAGGATGACTTGGGAGCTATTCGGAAGCCAACCCGTAAACCAAACAAGGACCGAGGTTGTAACCCTTCTCCCGAACAGAACTTAGCCTCCAATCAAGGTTTAGCATAAGAGCATGTAGAACATGTGAGTAATGAATATCATAACATGGTGAGAAAAGTACTGAATGTAGAACTGAGCATGATATATGATGTGATAAAATAAATATAAAATATGCCATGAATTATTAGAGCGCTATGTGATCGGCTTGAAAAAGTTACATGACAGGCTATCCACTTGGCCCGACAATCATATAAAAATCACTGGAAAGGGTCGTGCCGACCAACCTGGATAACGAGCACATGAAATAAGATCTCGCTACACCCTATGTAAGGTGAGAGTGGCACAAGCACAAGAATATAGTGACAAGGTGGCTTTGATCACATAGCCCCTAATAATTCTCCATTTCCGAATAGTATAATGGATCCGGACATGACACGTCATGACACGGGATTCTATAAGAGGGTAGCAAGTCCCCTTAGGAATCGGTGTCTATACAAGTACAGGAAACAAGACAGGAAATGTACCAATATACCAAGAAAATCTAGGAACAACATCTCATGTCGCGATCCAACATATACTAGTCCGTGAACTATCGTGTCTGGAAATCAAGTAAGACACTACAACTGAATCGAATATAGCAGATATCAAGATAATAAAAACTATCAGTGAATGTACTCGCCTGTGGTCCTGAGCTGATAAGGTGAACAGATGCTCAGAGTAATCACAGACCTAAGGATGAGATACTATAAGTCAAAACAGGGTTTAATAATGAAAGGGAAACTAATTTAAGTCATGATATGCAAGTCTAAATGAAACTAGGTCAAACTAGGTCATACTAGGTCACAGAAAGTTAATCCAAGTCAAACTAGGTCAAACTGGGTCAAAGGTTGACTTACAGTTGACTTTTGGTCAACTGGTCAATTCTGGTCAACTCTAGGTCAACCCTAGGTCAAACTAGGCAAATGTTGACCAACTGTTGACTTTCAGTCAACTGGTCAACTCTTATTTGGTTTTGAGTCAATTCTAGTCACTTTTAGGCTAAGTTTGACCGTCAGTTGACTTCCGTTGACTTTTGGTCAAAACAGCCAACCGAGGTCAAAACTAGTCCAAGAGCACTAATCCTGACCATTACCAACCAAGGAAAACAAATTCTACTTATATCTTAAACCTTAAATCACATACCTTAGCTTCTAGGTAATTATCTTAACCTTACCTATTACCCACTAGCTATATAACTCAACATGGTATACCAAACTAACTCCTAACAATACTACTTTCTAACCCAAACTAACTCTCAATCTAACTCTAAAATATAGACTAACACTAACATAGGAACTAACCTATGAACTAACATCTAACATGCCTTACTAACCAATTATCCTATCTAGCAATATCCTCTAACATACCCTCCTATTAAACCTCTCATAGGCACTCACACACACACACACACACACACACACACACACACACACACACACACACACACACACACAATCACAAAGGGTTAAGGGACTGAAATGGATTTAACTGATTTGAAATGGAATTATGGGATTGAAATGGATTGGAGGAAGGGCTGAATGGATGAATGGCTTTGGGAGGAATGGATGGATGGCTGAATATATGAATGGAATGGCTGAACTGTGACAGGAAGGGGGGGCTGAATATGCATGAATGGATGAATAATGGATGACTAAATGATGCATGAATGGATGAATAAATGGTGGATGAATGAATGGTGGGATGAATTGGTGAATGAATTGGTGAAGGGATGATAATGGATGACTGAATGGCTGAATGGATGGATAGTGAATGGATGAATAGATGTATGAATGGGGGGGGCTGAATGGTGGAAGAGGTAACTGAATGAATAGGTGGCTGGATGAATGAAAGGATGAATGGATGTATAGGTGAATAGAGGGTGTGTGACTGAAGGATGATGGATGAAAGGGGTGGCTGAATGAATGGGGGATCAGCTACTGCTGCTGTCCTGACTTGCTGCTGTCCTGAGGAGCAGCTCTCCCTCTCAGTGTTGCTACTGCCTGCTGTTGCCAAAGGGCAGCAGCCTACTCCCCCTTCCTGCACTCTCATCTCACCCTCACACTCTCGCTTCTTACTCTCTATTCACACTACTCTCTTATCCTCCACTCTCACTCAAAATCACACAACCAACACCAAAACAAACCACACACACACCATAACCTATAGATTTGACACACACTATATATATATAATATATATATATATATATATAAATAATATGATACATTAAGATACAATATGATACATGAAGAACAACACTCTAGCATTTAAAATGAGATTAAATAGGAAATAAATCATTCACACAAAATCTCAAACACAAGATGTGTCCAAAATTGGGTGTTCCCACTTGGACACAAACTCAAACAAGGACACATCCTAATGGTCTCCAAATGGATCCAAAATGGACACAAATAGAGACACAACCATGGGGGTCATTCCTATAGATTCAAAATGGTCCTATGCATGTAGGAGTGAAATAGAGGAGAGATTTTTACCTTCCGGGAGATCAAATCCAAAGAAACTCCTTCCGATACGACACCGACACGAAGGGGCTCCAAATGGACACAAACAAGATCCAAAACTTCCCAAACTAGCTAGCTTCTCCACTTGATTGAAATAGAGAAGAAAAGAAGAGGATTGATGAAGAAATGGATTGATTTTGAGGTAGAATCAATGGAGGCTCCTCTCTAATTTGGGGAAGAACAAGAGAGAGTTTTTGTGGATGAGAACAAATGAAAATGCTCATGCCTATCCCCTCTAGTGGCCGGCCAAGACTAGAATAGGTGGCCCTATTTGCTAAAGTCTAAAATACCCCCCACTTGTCTCTTATGATTTAATTAAATAGGTTTTAGTTTGAGGCTAATTTAGTCTAGTTTGATGTCTCTAAGTAATCAAACCTAGTCATGAATATTTAGTTTAACATACTAACTTAAATATTGTCATGGGCCATGTCTAACTAATGAGTGGGTCCCACTAGAGTCAAAGCTACCCTGGGTCCCCGATACAAGTCAGATTGAGTTGAAATTCGAACCCGACTCAAATAACACCAAAATATAATAATAATAAATAATTTCAAAATTATCTAAAATAAAAAATGACCAAAATATCCATGTTCTTGAAAACTGGAGGTGACAATAGTGGTGTAGGATAGACTCTATCATGAGACACATGTGAACACATAGACCAATATAACAGGTATAGAAATACAACAGAAATCA